>JASSUY010020276.1:0-61504 GCA_032466535.1 Forpus xanthops
CTATAAACACTGGTGTTATCAGCACTGTTCCCAAGCCGAAAATCCACAACACAGTGCTCACCAGCTACTACTTAAAGGGGAAAGACGACTGCTGCTGCTGAACCCATGACACACTGTAAGGCCAGCAGCCTAAGTTTGAACTTGCCTGTGAGCTCACGGTCAAATATCTTCTCTTTAGTCAGAAGCAAAGAGGTAACTGGGTGTTTAAAGCTGGTTGTGAGGTGACCCTGGGCACAAAGCTGGCTGTGGCTGTTCCCTGCCAGCACTGAGCTCCCAGATCTTTAGACCAGTGGTTGCTGCTGCCAGCACGGAGCTTACAGGAGCTGTTCTTCTGGAGCCTGTTGGTGGGGTGGAACTGAGCCAGCATGTCCTGTGTTCACCTGTGCTTGTTGTGTAGATGGTTGGATCAGAAAAGCTTAAGAAAGCACTCTCCTCTCTCCCATGATATCCAAAGAGGTTGAAAAAATCTGTTATAAAACTGATAAACAGGTCTTGAAGCAGTGGCCTGCATTCTCCTGCCAAGCAGAACTACAGATAAGCACCAATTGTTTCTTTTGCAAATCAAACTTCTTGACACTAAGCAAAGCAACTGTAGTCGGTCTTCTGGGAATTAAATGTATTTACTGCTGATGTTGTTTTTAAAATAGTTGTTTACAGGGTGTCAGATAGTAAGACTGTATATAATTCATAGCAAATAGCAACATGCCAGGACTTTACTTGATAGTAATTTACCTGGTAGCTTGTTTGGATGGAAGGAGAATATTTAGCTTTCTGCTGTAAATATACATTACGATTAAACAGAAAATGGGAAATATAGCATAGCAAATTCTGTTAACTTTTATATACAAAGCATTAATCATGCGCTTTCTATATTGTATTCTCCTTGCATTTGTGTTCTAAATTGACCATTCTCTTCATCCTGGAAAAAAAATTGCTATTGCAACCAGTTATTTCATTCTTTATTGCACTCTAACAACCCAGAAATGAGTGGAAGATTCTGCTGTGTTTTCCTTCGTACTGTTGATGTAAAACCTCATTAAACCTGTTAATACGATGCATACTTGGCTGGACAACTGCATTGAAATTTTTTTGTGTCCTTATAGAAACTGCTTATGCACAACGCAGCAGCTATTCTGAGCAGCTTAGACAAGAGAGGCAGGTACTAATTTTTTGTAGGTTATTTTTTCTTACCTGTTGGAATGAAAGATGCCTTCTGTGTAGGGCAAATATGCTATATACTCTTTGTAGAGCTATTCATCTGCTTCCAAGAACACTTTCTATCCTCAATTCAGATCAGTGCTTATAAAGGTGGTTTAGGAAGTTCTGGGAAAAGGTACCTGTACCTGCTTCCTGGTCAGTGGGTTAATCAAGGGGCCAAGAAAATGGGTGGAAAAACTGGTGTAGATATCCTAAGCCTTCCTGTAGACATAATCTATATACTATACCAGGAGTTGGAATAGAGGCTGTGGATATCTATATCCTGTTCCATGCTCAAACTAAGTTTCTTCATTTTGCAAACTTTTTGAGAGATCTGACCAGATATTGGACAGCGCTTTGATAAGAGATGTATTGTACTCTTGATGGACAGGTCATCTACAGTTCTCTCAGCAACTGACTCTCTTTGCCCATGCATACTCATATACAAACAAACACACATTCACACTGTTTCTGCAGATATTTGCAAAATCTTTTTTGTGTAGGTGCTGGTTTTACTTTGTATCCCACACTGAACTTCTTTATACAGCCTTCTGAGGTGAAAAAGCCTCCATGAAATCAGGAAATAGATTTGAATATATCTTGGGTTTAAATTTCTATTGCAAATAAGAGCTGAGGTTTGTGTTTATAGTCCTAAAATTTTTGACCTCAAGACAGACATTCTGATCTCCAAAGCACACACCACCATAATAAAACAGAGTATTCTGGGTTATGCTGGAACTCAGAATAATGGCAACATTTATGCAAAATACATCCAGTGAAGTGTTTGGGGTTTATTCTATTTAACAGTTACAGCTTGTAGAAGTTCATTTTTTCAGCTGGCAGAAAGGCAGCTTTAAAATTGGTACATAAAGCTGTAGGGAGAATGTGTTGTGGACTAGTTTTTCTGCTATTGTAGTTCTAAATTTTAAAGTAATGAAAGCATTTCTTTTTCATTAAATTAATTTATTTCCATGTTTTTCTCTCTTTCCATCTCTCATCCCAATTATTCTGTTCTTTTTAGAATGCTGTTAAGTACTTACAATCCAGTTGTAATCTGTTGCCACAGCATTTGTACAGCTGAAAAGAAAACATTACTGAATTGTCAGCATGTTTTCAACTTCATTAAAGATGACAACCTGGTAATCAGCTGTGCAGACTGTATTAGCACAGTTACAGGGAAATCTGAGCTACTTTCCTGCCATTGAGTCATCCTAACAGCAAACAGTGTACTCCAGAGTTGGGTTACTCAGTTCAACCTTTTATGCTTCCTAATAAGTTGTTCTGAGAGAATCTGGAATTTGCTTCATGCAGCTTTCTGGAAAAATGGTTGCTCCTGAACTGCTGCTCGAACTAGTGGTAGAGCATCAGTGTAGCTGTGTTAAGTTCACTGAGAATAAGTGGTTTTGACATAAAGTTTGAGCTGCGCTTCCACTGTACTTTAAGAATTGAAATTTGTCAGGGACCAAATGTCCTGTTCAAAGAGAACTGACTTTGCATAATGTTGGTTAAATTGCATCTTCATTTCACTAAATTCTGGTCTTTTGGAAATGTCATGTGCACACAGGAAATGTCATGTGCACACAGGTAGGTCATTTTGATTTTTCTGTAATTCCACCAGCACAAAGCATAATGCTTCCTTACAGAAATATTTTGAAAGTATGAAGAGACTAAAACTGGCACAAATGAAATGCAGTGCAGTCAAGAAGGAAGAATGACAATAACATAAGGTGATACCTACATAAGGCAGAAGACAAGGGTTGGGTTGGTTTGGGTATATTTTCCCCTTAAAAGAAAAAAAGGAGAATCTAATTAGCTATTTATGACTAGACCTTTTGGACTAAGATAAAGTATTTTAGGCAGGGTTTGGTGGAAGAAAAGGAATGACTGGATGCCAAGTTTGGAGGTATCTATGCAAAACCTAAGGGTTAGGATGGTGGAAACTACAAAGGTACTGATGAGAGAAAAGTCTAGCTAGAGTTCATCATGGCAAGTGTTGGTGGCAGAGAAGAATTGAACCATGAGAAAGGAGAGCAATTTTTTGTCAGAAACAGGCAAGGTAATATTTTATATAGGAAATAGAAAGGAATAACATGAAGGTGATGCAAAAAGACTTACTGGAAAGATTTAAGAGAGATAGGGTCAAAGAGATATGCAAAAGAAGTGGTTCTCAAGCATCGGGTGAATTTAAATGGGATAATATATATAGAAGGAACAAAGTGACAACAGCTGCAATAGTCAGATTAGACATCTCTAATAGGAAGTGGAGAGCAAGTTCAGGTAGGGAAGGACACTATGAGTATGTGAACAGAGGAAGACAGGAAAGGAGACAAAGATGACTTCCTGCGTCATAAGAATCATTCATGAAATATGTATGGTGATGAAGAGCTGTATAGCCAGTAACCAGACGTAGAAATAAATAAATAAATAAAAAAAAATGAAGGCAACATCAAGGTTTGAACAACACAACAGTTGAAGGAGAGCGTGTGGCAGAGCACAGTCACAGGAGCACGTTGTGTCTGCCAGACCACATTGTTCAAATAAAATGCCCCAAGCAATGGTTGATGTTCCAAGACCAGGTAAATTTGCTATTTGCTAGAGACCTTGCATTCTGCTGATCAGAAGTCCCCAGACAAGAAGCATACAAATGCAATATATCAACAGCGAGCAACTGACTGACTGTGCATGTGTTGTGCAATGGCTGTGCAAGCACTGGTTGCCCAGATTTGCAATGTGTCTGTAGATCAATTGGACAGCATATTCCCAGTGGTTTTAATGCACTTCAGTTATGTTAGACTTGCTGTGAGGAGGAAACAAAGTAGACAGTGTGTGGCTCTGTGTGGACAGTGACAATTTGTCGAGGATTGCAGGACATGTGCCAACCCAAACATCCTTTTCTGGAAGGTGGAAGAGACAATAGAGGAGGACAGCTAAGGATATTCATGGAGTGTGTAAGAGCAAAGCATTTTGCATGACACAGATGCAGGAAAAAATACAGTCCAGATCCTTGCAGAGCACAGATGGAGAATTTAGCAACGGTGCAGCCACTTTCACTTTTGCTGCAGTGCAGTATGAGGAAATGCACTTATGTCACCTGACAGGGTTATGTTACCTGAGCTGCTCTGCCAGAATAGGCAGAACAACTTGGAATATCGAGTCTAAGCCATAACATTCATACAGTTTATATCTGATAATGTCATGGAGGTATACTGGGGAAACGTAGTTTTAGATACAAGTCTTTGAGCAAATCTTGATGCCTGTGTGATGGCTATGACAGCAGAGTCACTCCTAGGAGCATTTTCTTCAGTGTCAGGAAGCATGATATCAATTTTAAAGTCTATAGGATTCCTATGAACTAGCACAAAAGTTAGAGGAAGCTTTTCCTGGTGTGTTTAACGTTACCTGATGCCTCCCATACTCCAACGATTCAACTACTTCCAAATGCAGTTTGACTAACACACGTACCATAATGACTGCAATTAGTGACAGGGGACAGCAACATATGGCTGAGCATAACTGAAAAAGGGGAAAACCTCACCATTGAGGTTACTTTCACTAGTGTGACGGAAGTGAACATGGGCCTTCTGTAGCTACAAAAATCAAGTACTGATAATAAGGAGACTGTCTCTGCTGAGCCTGAGCTACCCTGCAGCTCTCACTCTTCTTTTTTTTGTGTGATCACACAGGACACGACTCCTGAGACAAGTGTCTCACTTGTCTTTTCCTCCTCTCTGCAGCTTGGCTACAGTCTAACCACCCTAGAGGTCATCTCTTACATGCCCTCTTCAGCAATTGCAGTCTGCTTCTGGACATTGTGTCAGATTGGACAAAGAAGGTCTCAAAGTGCCCTCACTTGTCTGTCTAGAAGATGGCTCTTCCAGAATATGCCTTCTGGTATATTCATGTAGCAACTGCACAAGTCCAGAAGGGGTACAGTGACAGATAGAGTAGGAGTCCTTGCTCTTGACAATCTAGTGTATAGAGACACTCAACATAAACCTAATAGCACTACTCATAAGATGGAGTGCCATCTAAAACTGAATCATAACAAAATAAAAATTGGTGTTGTTTGGGTTACTTTGATCAGACCTTGGAAATAATTATCTCTAGATTTGTTCAAATAAAGCAAAACCAAGAAAGCATTTTCAAATCTCCAACTTCTTGGTGGAAAAATCAGAATCCATAATAATCACAATGGTTTACCCAGCACAGATGAAAACAAATTCTTGTTATGAAGCCCAAAATAAAAAGCAGAACTTATTGGGAAAATTTTATGAGAAATTTTAGAACATGGGACTGTATTATTTTTAAACCACAATAAACGGCAGCAACAAAGTCACTGGATGTGTTCCAGGGTATGTTACTAGAAATTCAGTTCGCAACACTGAAAAGGTTGATATGCTGTAAATAGTGGACAAAACAGTATTTTGCGGGAGACCTTTTAGGGGGCATAAGGATAGAGAGTGTAGAACTATCACACAAAACTGTACTCAAATAGAAAAGAATTTACGACTGTCACTGGATGTCAGCGCATACTGCACATTATAGCTAAAATAGATCACAAACCTTAGGGGATATTTTTTGACAAATCTTGAGATTCTTCACCATCTTGACTTTGCGCATGATCAAAAACCTACAAAGACAGAACTTCAAAGTGAAATACAAGCCCAAAAGAGAAATTCCTGTAGCAACATGTACTGGTGTCTGCAAAAAAATGGAGCAGAAATTCTAGGAAAAATAGCATTAATATGACGAATCTTTTAACAGAATAGGTCAGGATGGCTTGCCCGAAGCCGAGTTCTCCTGGCCTATCAGGCCTTCTGCAGTATAAAAAAACAAAGTTTACCTGGAAAATGAAAGGAAAGAAAGCAATGACAAAGAAAAAAACTCCTTCCAGGCATCTGAAAAGATTTATGGATCTGACAATGATGTTGTGGGAAGTCTGAGGATCAAACGTGCTTTACTGGTCCAAAATGTGTGTGAAAGACCAGATATGGTTAGGACATGCAGACGATTTGTATCTTTTCTTTCATATGACAATAAAATGTGTATAGCAACATCTGAAACTTTTGAACAAGCTAATCTGCATCAATCAATTAATAGATACTTTCATTATGGAAAGTGCATTATCTTCTAAAGGCAGAAGCAGAAGCTCTTATACTAGCAGATAATGCACTTTAGAGAGCCTGTGAGCAGTGGATAACTGATCTGGAGGATACCCTTAACCTCATACTAGATTATTATTACAAAGACATTTTTGAAGTAACTCCAGCAGACAATGCATTTTTGATCTCTGGGTGGGGTGACACAAGGTGATGTTCACCATCTAAAGCAGCAATAATGACCTCACTTCATGCAAAGAACCACAGGGCACATATGAAAATTTTCAAGGCACTTGCATTTTATTTACCTGCAGGCACACACAGAGGAGCAGAGGCAAATTCAGCTATCAGCATTGCTCACAGTCCCAGGGACTGGCTGAAGGACACAGAAATCAGCAAGCAGACTCTGTTCAAGTTGGTTAAGAGTGCCGGTGATTTGTTTAATAAGCTGCTGAATGCATCTCTGAAATCAACTATTTCATCTTCACAGGCTCTAGAAATGAGACAGCACAAAGCTGTAACCCCTGTGAAAAGATTGTTTTTTCATTACCAAACCCTCACATTGGGGTGAAACAAAACATCTGAATGAACAGAGGGGAAAAAAGTTGAAATACTGTTCATGATAAAATGCCAGTACACAAAATCTGTTCCAAAACAGGATTGTAAGGGACAGTGCCACTCCACTGAGATAACTGAACACCCTGGGCTGGAGTTTGGGAACTCCAAAGGAGAAGTTCCTCTCTGGGTGAAATTGCAGAAGCTTAGGAGCTGCTTGTATCAGTATGAGCATGGCAGCTGGTGATCACACAAGTTCTGTGACATGTGGAAGGTGATTCCCAGCAAGCCACCTACCTCTGGGAGAAAACATTCAACGCAGTTCACAGCCTACACACTCCATAGTTGATGTAGTGGCAATACATAGGAATGTGCAGAACAGACCTTGATACCTATGTGGGAGAAAACATCAACTGAAAAGTCAGGGGGACTATAACAGCACTTGCTGAGGTGCCTCCCCTCCATGGCTTAAGCATATTAATTCCTAGCATCCTAACCCTGATTCAGACCTTGTGCTTTCCTTAAGCTTGATCTTCTCGGTGAAAGCATGTATACAGAGCTTTTGCTCAGGCTCCAAAGATGCATTTACTTGCAACATGAGACGTACTTAACACAGCAAGCTGCCTAAATGCAATGTCCAGTGTATTTGTTACACATGGTAGGAGTGAACTTCGCTATCACATCAGTTGAAACAAAAGTTGTGCCCGCTTGCATCTGGATAAGCAGTAAGGCAGCTCCTAGTTGGATCTTGTAAAACCTGACCAGGCTCTCTTTTGATATGAAAGAGACTCACTTCAGCTGCAATAAAATATCTTCACTCTTCCAGGATCTTCCTCTGCTGTGCCTACATCTCCTTTCTAACACCTGTCTTCCTTGATTAGCTGTTGATGTACCTTCAGGTACACTTCTAAAGAAAGAAGTGTAACAGCACCAGCCACCTCCTTAGTGTGTCTAGGAAAAGTCAGCCTACACAGCTCAAGATCTAGCAACTTATCATTGTGATAAGGTCCTGCAAATCTCACAGGCAGGATTTTTGATACTGCCTGTTACACACACTTTGCTGCCTTTAAGCTTGAATCGTTTCCCATCACCATTTGTTCATTCAAGGCAGGTGCTAAGCTGAATTCTTATTTAAATCTTCTACAAGCAGTGATTCTAGCACAGCGTGTTTTACAATTTTGTATGCTCAAACTTATGTTACAGAAAAGTATATAGACTCTGAGTTGGTAAGAGGGGTGATGCTAGTCTTATATGAACAGTTCTATTTACTGGCTGACAAGGATACCTGCTGCTGCCCAGAAAGAAGACAGTTTCCTGAATCATAGAATGGCTGAGGTAGGAAGGCATCTCTGGAGATGAGCGAGTCCAGTCCCTGACTAAGGAGGGACTGGCAGCAGGTTGCCCATGTCTATTTCTCATTGGGTTTCTGAAGTTCTGTTACATATTAGAAGTTTATGTGTGACACACAGCATTTCATTATAAGAAGCTCCAGAGCTGGTACCAAAATTACAGGTGACGGGATGAAGGAAGAGATGCATTTCCAGTCCAAGGAATTCTTTGTGAATAAGAACATATAGCAGCGGATTTTTTACATCAGCTTAGGGTCTTATTTAGAAAGACAATACCCAAGAGAGGTGATCTGTCTAAGGAATTAGTCCTTAGTTCTGATGAGTGTGAAACTGTCATGTCAGCTTTGCCGGCTGAGCAAATGGGACAGCACAGCCCAAGACTCAGCTAGCACATGAAGCGGCTTTAATGTGGGCTGTCATCTTATTTCTTTGTATCTACTTCTAAAGCCAATAGTTTCCTGATGGTTTGCCCATCTTTTCTAGAGTAGATATCTCCAGTTTAACATGATGTTTTCTTCCATTTCAGGACCCATTTCAGGCTGGCTTGATGAATATTGAACATTTTGCTTTTCAGGTTTGGAAAGGTCCCTGGAAGATGCTGGTTTTATCCAGGGCACTTCTAACCAACAAGAACTGCTAACACAGGCTGCCAGGCTAGTGGCTATAACTATCCCTTGCTATCAGCCAAAGGCTTTGGAGAAGCATGCAGCAGGGAGATATGGATGTGGCCTAAGACCCAAGCTTTGTATTAATTCTGACACCTAATATTATTGCTGGCTGACATCATGGTTCAGTGGTGTGACTCAGACCTGCAAACCCATCAGGGAGGTGCAAAGAATGCAAATTCCTCAGTGACGGAGTGCCCCAAACTCCCAGGTTCTGCAGTGAGACTCTCCAACTTCCCATGTAATATGTGCCACCACAGTTCACCCACAGCAATGCGAGGGCTAGCATCTGTAGAGTTCATGTTTGTAACAGAGTGTGGTGAAATACAGTTGTATTGCAGTAATTCATGATATTAGGATTTTATAGTACTACTTTCTCAAAAGAAGCATAGTAGGTGATTCTTAAAGAGTGTTTCTAGATTGCTGTAAACATAGTCCAAGCCTGAGTTGATAATAACAGAATGTTTTATAAGCCTTTATTCATTTGAAAGACTGTTACATTAATTTCAGGCTAGTCTGATCCCAGTCCCAGAGGCCAGTGTAGTAGAAAGGTCAGTGAGATTGTCAGCTGTTACAGCCAAGGGGATTTGGAAGAAGACCTTTGAGCTTCTTGTTGTGTGGGTTGACAACTTGTTCCTTTGCCACACTGTTAATATCTATTATTTTCAGCAAAGTTAAGTCAAAAGCCTGGTACAAATCTGGATGGAAGTTAGCTTAAAGATAGGCTGTTCAAGATGAGAAAATAAGGGAAAGGACCCTGGACTTTTAGTCCAGAAAGTTATTAAATGACCTGGTACCTGATATTAAATGGCACCTACTACTTGAAAAAAAAAACAACACTATATATGCAGCAAAAAAATGTTGAAGGGTTCTCAAGTAATACTTTAAAATTTTGATGCTCAGAAGTTGGCAAGCCTTCTTTGAAAAAGAAAAAAATCCCCTTCTTTAAAAGTAGCTTCAGCTCACTATCTTCCGTTTTAATTGCCTATACTGTACTACGGCTACCTGATACCTTGAAATCATCTTCTCCAGAACACCAAAGTGCATGTCCCATGCTCACATGCATGTGCCGTGCCCCTAGATTTATGTCCCATTGCCAAGCCTGTGAGTAATACAGACCTTCTCCCGATTTTTCTCTCTTTAACTGAAAGTGTCAGCAGTAAACTACACATGTGCTGGTGGCATTTCTGCAGGGAGCTGTGCACAAAAGCCAAAGCCTGATGGTTACCATGGGATTCTCTCACTAAGCTTTTACTGAATATACTGCATTCTCCACTGTTAATCTTCTCTGCTCCTCTGCCCCTCCCCTAATTTTCTTGCCCTATGTGCAGGAATATGAATGGTATCAAACCCTGATGAAGGCAAAAGAGTTGCTGCTCGCCAGCACCTGGCAGCAAAGCTTTATGGTTGAATTCAGCTTGAGAAATCCCATCTTTCAAATTCTCACCAAATAGCCATTGCTGTGTGTTTTAGAAGAAAAAGAAATCATTTACTGCACCTGTTGTTGCATATGAATAGCAGTAAATAGCTCCGAAGAAGGTGGGTACTTAATCTACCCTCCTGCTCAGCACTGGACCAGCTTTTTGTTTTCATCAGTCCCCCTTTGTGCAGAAGCCCCCATGAAGGCCCATTTACATTTCCAGAGAGGTATGAGAGGGTCCCAGAAATGAACATGATTATTATTTCACATGAAGTTCACATGTGTAAACCCTTTCCCATTTACACATGTATCCTGTGTGCCCAGGCTTGCAGAAATGGTCCTTGGGGAAGACCTGGCTGTGTAGAAACACCAACTTTACCTGTATCTAGGTATCTCAGCAGAAAGATTTCTGTCCTTTTGGATCCTAACGAAGATATCAAAACCCCCAGGGAGGCCGCCACAACACTTTAATGCACATCCCGTTTCACTTAAGGGTTTTTTCTGCCTTAGCTTCTCAGATAAGGGAGCCTGAGTGACAGATATCTTCCTCTGTTGTCCAAATCTCCAGTGTGTTCCAAGTACATCAAATAAATTGGAGGCTATCACAGTGGTCGCCAGCTATGGATATACCTGTTTCGAGACAGGTGCTGGCCTGGATCAGGCTCCCCGTGCTGGTTCCAATTGTCTTGTGGGCTGTGGCATGAGGCTGTGAATGCTGTAAGCCAACAGCAGGTTCTAGAAAGCCGGGAAGGCAATTACAGTGACTTGCTCCTGGCACATTCCTGTTAATGTGTTTGCTCACTTTCTTCAGGATCTTAAGAGAATTAGCAGTAAATGCAGATAACTGACAGGATCTTAGTTATAATTAGTAGCAGCTTCCACTCTGACACGAGGGAAGGGCTAACAGCATTTTTCTCAAGGCAGAGTTGTTATGCCATCCTCCAGAGAGGTACTTTAAAAAACCCAGATTTTCTAGCAGGAAACCTCTCCCCCTTGTTTAGGACAGATGGTAGTGGAGGAGATTCTGAAGTGATGGAGTTAGAGGGCAACTAAGTATTGTACAAACTGTCACAGTGCGAGGGCTGCTGCAGATCATCTATTTTTGTTATTACTGGCACGAATCCTTTATATTGGGAGCTCAGGCAAAAGTCACCAGTGGCAAAATAAAAATATCAGCTCAGATGTGGATGAAGTCTTTATTTCTCTCTCCTTACAAGCTGGAAAATCTCAGGGAAATTAGCAGGGTGTAATACATGTAGAACCCTGAAACTTAAGGGCTAAATCAAGTTACTGAATTTATTTAGCTTGATGAGCGAAGTGTACCTGTCCATAGGGTCTAATCACAGAACACTGATTTTAAAAGGTCCTTCTGTTCTGCTTCAGAGGAATGTGAAATCAAAAAAAGCATTAGTGGGGCTTTCAGAAATACCTGAAAAGCTAAACTTCCAAAAAGAGTTTAAGATCCTCTGAATTTCAGGGAAACTGGGGGTCAGGCTAGAGGTTAATTCTCCTCATGGGCACCATGGAAACGAGATGCTTGAAGGGACAGCTTGGGTTGCTGGGTTACAGCAAGGTTACTTGGGAAGTTGGGTTACAACTTCAGTCAGCCCTGTAATATTTGAGAAGCCTCAACCTCAAGGCCCCTTCCCTATCTGTATTTCTCCAGAAAGTCCTGTAGTTTTACTTGTCAGCAGGTCCTTCTATGAGTCCATCTGGTCTCTTTCTCCAGGTTCTGTTATGGAGATGAAAAGTGAAGTGCAGAAGAGGAATAATTCAGGGACCAGAACTGAATGATGAGCTTCCATTTCACAAGGCTGGAGCCCTTAAGAGTACAACCTACAGCAAAGGTGATAGTTCTGGAAGATGATCTGGGGGTGTGAGCAGTCAACCCAGTTAAACAGAATTTGACAGCCTGAGTTAAGCAGAACTTCTGGCCATAATTTAGGTGGCTTCCAGGGCTGAGAAGGGTGTTTTTTTTTTTTGTGCAAATGATCTGTAGATCTGACATTGGGATGGTTTTTGAGATTGATCCTGATGGTTAACCTAGCAGTCCTCTGGTAGCATATAACACCTTCATGTCAATTTTTCCTGCTATTTCCTTTGATTTCCCTGGATGTAAAATGTACTTTTAAATGTAAAATGTACTCTGCTGAAATGGAGAATTAAAAACAGTAATAAGTAAGGCAAATAAGTACATCAATAAGCATTAATAAAAGTAATGGCACTAAGTAATTATGCGTGTGATTCAGGATGTTTTCACATCCATAAAAGGTTGAGTATGTTCAGGTTCAAACAGTGATTTATCCTTTTTCTCCTAAAGTTCATTTTCAGAAGTGCACCTGAGTTGTAGTTTTCCTAACGCAAAAGTTTTGGAGTGTTGTCCTTCCTTGCCAAAACTCCCTCCTCTAATTGAACTCTCTAGCAAGTGCAAAGTCTCGGAGGAGTGAAGCAAGGGAGAGCTTTGCCACCTCAAATATAAAAAGCTGGAACCGAACAAAAGTCTGACTGCTTCTTCTACAAGAAAGGCATGATCAGAGTTAAAACAGACTTGGGAAGAGATTCCTGAAGATCCAGACTTGTGTTTCC
Organism: Forpus xanthops; assembly: GCA_032466535.1. Taxonomy (NCBI): domain Eukaryota; kingdom Metazoa; phylum Chordata; class Aves; order Psittaciformes; family Psittacidae; genus Forpus; species Forpus xanthops. The sequence goes on from JASSUY010020276.1 coordinate 12,872, forward strand.
TACTGGTGCCAAAGGATGTGGCCTCTTGGACGGTACCATTGGTCACCTCTGGATACTGCTGGTGGTGGAGCCAGGGCAGGGTGTGAGTGTTTGGGGTTCTGGCAGGAGCAGGGATCATGGAGAAGGGAGATAGATATTGCTGCACTTCCTGGCTGCCCCTGCTCAAAGGTCTTCTCTGCTAAATGTGTGTCCAGAGCTGTTCCTGCTCAGGTGACGCAGCATCACTGCTGTGCTGGCTGCTTTGACACTAAGGACATAGAAACCTCGATTAGTTTTAATTGGAACTCACCAGAGGTACAGGTTAGTTACCCAACATGCCCATAAGAATGGAGACTGTCATGGGGCAACAGTCTCAAATGTCCAGGCATGAGAAAGACAAGCACAAGGGAACAGGCCTGAAGACACAGTGATGGTTTCACATAGATTTTCTTTCATGGAGCAGACTGTGAGATTGGACATGTCACTGGCTGCCAGGGTTGGGGGGGTCTCATTTGGACAGAGTTGTCAGGAACTACATTTCAGGCTGTGAATTAATGAACAAGAAGCATTTTTGCACAGGAATAACTCCAGAATGAGTGATGCTTTTGGGAAAAGTACTGGATTTCCAGAAGCACAGGATATTACTAGCCCATTTTTTGAGGTTGTGCCTTATCTTTCCATTTATGTGCAAAAATTTCCCTGCTGCTGAATTAATTTGCTCAACAGAAAACTTCTCATGTCTGAAGAAGGCTGTGCAATTGAGCAAGAAGCTTGAAGGATGTGAAATACTTACACTGAGAACTAATATTTAAGGGAAAAGAGGTCACGTAGCAGATTGCCACTATTACATTTGCCAAAGAGATATGCAAATATCTTTTGATTTCTCCTTAATACTCATGTTTTGCAGAAAGTCTCCTAGGGTGTTAATCCCCTGGATGATATTCATTCACATGAAATGAAATACACAGAACAGTGGGAATGATAGAAAGATTTTACTGGCACAATTATGGCAATGAGCGAGTTATGTAGGTCAGCACAAATGAGTGTAGATAAAATTTTTATAACACCAGACCATGCGTTTCACAAATGCTGAGCATGAAAGGGGACAAAATCAGAAATTTTGTAGAGTATTTAAAAATTATTGAGGATAATTGCTGTCGAGTTTTGCTTTTCAAGCAAAGCAAATATTCAGGTGTCTTAAATGCAAAAAGTGAGATCCTGAATTCTCACTGAAACAAACAGCAAAATTCCTACTGACCTTAATGGAGCTGGGATTTCATCCAGGTAGCCAACTGTAGGACTCAAAGAAGGGAAAAATAATAACCAATAAATTTTAGAAACTGATGTTTTTCCTGATTTTTTTCTTTTTATACATAATACTCTTATTTTTACTACAAAGGTAAATTCTGCGACACCCTCAGCTCAATAAGCAAGATTTCTGCATCCTCTTGAGATGCCAGGAATATTTCCATTGGGAAAAAATTGCAGCTTAAATGAGAGGTGAATCACAGAATCAGAGAATGGATGGAAGGTGCCTCTGGTTATCATTTAGTCCAACCCCATCCCCTGCTCAAGCAGGGCAACCTCCCACAGGTTGCCCAGCATGATGTCCAGATAGAGTTTGATTGCCTCCAAGGATGGAGACCCCACAACTTTTCTGGGCAACCTGTGTTAGTGCTTGGTCGCTCTCACAATAAAAACATGTTTGCTGATATTCAGAGAAAATTAGTGTTTCTCTGTGTGTTCCCATTGCCTCTGGTCCTATCACTGAGTACCACTGCAAATTGTCTGGCTCCATCTATTATAAACCAGCCCTGGGGATAGAACTAAAACTTTTGTACCTAAGGCTTCAGCCCATTTTTTTTTTAGGGGATGTAATTTTCAGACTTGCTAAGAAGAAGGAAATAGTTTTGTTGGTGCAAAAAATATTTAAAAAATATCAAAACTAATAACAAGAATTCCAGCAGTCATTTGCATGATTGGAAACAACCCCAAGAGAACAAAACTTATGGACAGATAAAAATGGGAAGATAGAAGCAAACGGTGCTGGTTATATGTTATCGGCTCTCTGAAATAATTGTCTGCATGTTGCCACCACCTGCAATGTGACAATGTGCTGCCTTTCTTGATCCCAGAGCATCTTTGCAGACACAAGGAACAGCAAGCATCATCGTTCATACAGTCCAGGCACTGATACTCCTCTAAGTCAGCCGGGGGTATGTTGTATAGGGCTCAGTCCCTCAGTGATGCTGACAGGGCTTCCTATGACATCCCTGGTTTTGCCACTCTCCCAACCATTAACTCTGCACCACAAACTTTTGATAATTTGACTTGTAGCATAATTTCACTTTGCCAATATCTTCATTAGTCTTTAAATATCGCTTTATTTATTTATTTATTATCTCCATCCCTCTGATGTTCTCCGGTTTAATAGACAGGGTGGAGTTTTCTAAATCTACTGGTGAAGGTCATCACATGATGCAGTCAGTGGAGGCTGCCATGGATTTTGTTACTGGGATTGGGATATTTTTGCTTTTCCCAAGAAGTTTTTTCTAGCCACCTAAAAGTGGGGTCAGATTTTGACCAGTGCTGCAGATGCCTGAAATTCGCACACACACACTGCATATGTGTATGAAATGAACATGAGAACTAGTGGGGTTTTTTGTTTTCCTTTTGTTTCCTTTGAGGTCAGTATTTCTGGTAGTTTCAAATAAGGATTTTTTTTTGTCTAAATGAATCTCAGCACTTTCAAAGCAGTTTCCTTTCTGTTTCTGCTCTTCATCCTTCACGGGCCTCTGTCCTGCCCAGTATCTGCCATTTTGTAATCTGCGATTTGATCTATTTATTGACCTAGAAGCACATACTATGACAATATTAAAATAGAAAAGTTATCTAATCCTATGGAAAACGTAGTCAAAATGGTGACATTCTCAAAACATTCTTGCATTGTTTTTCTGGTTTTGAACTACAAAAGATAAGGCCAAACCAAAGACGGAGCACTTTTCTTATTTATCATCAAGAGTGTTCAAAATGTTCTCCATAGTAAGGTTCTGTCTAAATTTAAGCAGGTTTCCAGATATTATGCTAGACATGACTTTACATTCCTGTCATGTTCAGCAGACAGTGAAAGCAAAGATTAAATGGAAAACATGTCTTTGTATTAATTATAGATGGCTAGTTTTTCTCAGGACTCCAGGGAAATAAGCAAAAGTTCTTGGTTACTGGAAGTTTGGAGGTATTGCTTCAAATCAGTAAATGTGGACAATTTACATGCACAACATGCCACATATCGGCATGAAAATATTTGTCAAAAATTGATGAATGAAACAAGAAGAATAATGAAGAAAAATGACAGTACACATACCCTCCAGAGAGCAAAATAAACAATGTAAGTGTCTGGTAAATAAATCCCTGCAGATCTCTTAGAAATGACTTACTGATTAATTGAATCAATCCATCAACCTTTTGTGATGGCATCAATTTGCAGTCCCTTCGATGTTGCTCTCCCTCCACACCTACTGCTTTAGATACCTTTAAAATGTGGGCTATGATATATTACATCTATATGGAGCTATCATAAATTAATTAGATACTCTAGTGAGATATAAGTGACTGCTGTTCTACTCAACTGCCATATGCACGTATTTAAACTAACCATGTCACCTTATAATAGTTCCCTTTTCCTTGCCCTCCTCCTTTTCCTGACCTTTTTTGTCCACCCACTCTTTTGATTGATTAAAACAAAATTTATCCTCAGAGTGGGACTGTGAAATAACATTTTTTCTTTTCTTTTTTTTTTTATTTAAACACTTTTGTGTATTCATTTTAATTATCATATAAACTCTTTGCAGAAAGACCTATCTTATTTGATGTGTTTACAGATTGTACTGTGCTTATACATCCAGTAATTATCAGAAATGGTAATTTTTTCATACAGAATGCCCATCTGAAAAATAACCACTTGGGACTTTTGAGAGGAGTGATAGGAAAAGCTAAGTAGAAAAGGGAAAAGACTGTGCGTGTGTTTTTGAACCCCTGCCATTAAATATACTCACATGACAGGCATGTATGGGTGTATGGATGTATGACAGAGAGAAATGAGCCAAATTTAGCAGAAATGCACATAGATGCATGAATACTGAGAATACAATGTAAATTCATAAAATCGCACATACTTACATGTCCTCCTAGGAACAAAAATGTTCATCTGCATGCATAGAAAGCAACCATCCAAATGTTTGCAAGTGAAAAAGCTGAGACAAATTTGAAGAGACTGAAATGTGAATCTGATTCAGTCAATGTGTTCACAAACACATTTTTTATGAATTTCCTCCTAGCCCACCTGTGCCTTTTGTGGCTCCTGGTATTTATGGCTCTCTGTACACTCACTCAGCTATAGCTTTAGCAAATGTGATTGCACATTTGAAAATGAGTCCTACTAGGGCTCGCTGTACTTGATGGCTTCTGTAACCCTGCAACTCTTACTGTTCTATTGATTGTCTCCCTGTGTTTGGAGCCTTTGGAGGGCGTACGTAACCTTTGTGCCTCCTTCCAGTTTTGCACATAGCCACAGTGACACCGTCCTCCATGACTGTCTTCACCATCACTATGTGAACAGTTTGAAACAATGGATGCACAAAAAGTGGTATATCATTTTGGGAGGGTATTTGGGACTGTGTACAGGCAGAGGGTAGAGTGAGAATGGGACAAGATGATGATCGGGAGAAAGAGATGAAATTTGTATGAAATAGCATTCTGTGTGGCAGAACAGAAGACTGTTGAAGAGCAAAGGCTCAATATGAACATACTTCTTCACATTTAGCTCCATATAACCTACTTCCCAGCAGGACAAAGGCAAAGGTAGGAAAGTGGTTAGGTAACAGATGACAGCAAAGATCCTCTTCCTCTGGTGAGTGCAGAAGTCTTGTTTTTGTATAGGAGATTTAATTTTGAATCAGAGATGACCACAAGCATTATTTTTATAATTCTCAGATTTCACAGTGTTCCCATCTATCAAAAATAATAACCCCAAGGCATTTGGGTTCCCAAGAGCTACGTATTCTACTCAACAGAGAGCAGAAAAAATAGATTTTTGATTGGACCTGATGAAAAAAACTCTTCAGTGATTTTGGCAGGATTTGGAAGAACAGATTTAAAAGGTCCTTTTTTACATATGGAGATTAATAACAAATGCATTTATGATGCTAAGTAAAACTTCATATTTGGTGTAATACCTTTCTTGCTATCCTACTCAGCTATGCAAAGGTCACAACTCCAACTACCTGCAGTTGCCCCTCCTGATGAAGGTCTGAACACAGGAAGTTCTCAGGACGTGAGACCAAACACAGTCGATCTCTCCAGTCCATGGCTGGAAATTAAGTGTATTACTGACGACAGGAAGGAAACATCATTTACTGCCCCATTCTGTGTTGTGCCACTACTGTATGTGAATGAATAGCTAAAGGGCAGTTTCTTTTATGAATGGTAATTAGATTTAATATTGTGCATAGCTTGGAGCAGACTGATTAGCATGACAACTGGCTACGTCTCTCTCCAAGGAGCAGTGGACACAGTGCTGTCTGCAGTATTTCTATGTATTTGTTCTTCAAGAAAACCTGGCTCACCTTTCGTATCTGATACCAATCCACATGCACTGGGAAGTAGCCAGGTTCAGAGTAACTAGAAAGCAAACTCAAAAGTCCATGCTGTGTCATCTCAGCTATGTTAGACACTCATTGGTAGAAAGAAAGCAACACATACACATAGACTATTCATGGGTCTTTCCATCTTTGTCAGAAAAATCCTCATTCTCTGAGTAATTGCATTTGAAAATAAAACAGAGGACTGGAAATTAATATATTACAAGTTGGAAGGATTCATGGTGTATGGAGTTTTTGCTTTGCCTACTATCAGTGTGCTCTGATGAAGGGTGAGAATGCATGTGATTAAAACCTTTAGACACTGAATTAATAGCCACTCCAATCTGGAGACATCCAGATATCAATAAATACCACACTATCCTCTGTCAAAATGCTGTATGGCAGATGAGGACTTAAATTAAGTGGAGCACAAACCATTTCTCCTTACCTGACTGAAGAGTATCACTTGCACTATATGGCATAAAAAATCCTAATGACAAAAAATAATGAATTCTCTTTCTAAGGAATTGTCTTAGGAGAGCATGAATGAGTATCTCAAAAATGTATACTCTTCCGCTGTGCCTTTATTAAATGACCTCAGGCAAGCTGCCAATGTATGTGAGCTTTATGAAGACGTTGCCTAAGACAGGATTTCACCATTTCAATGACAGGATTTCATCATTTCAATGTAGGGACAATGTACAGCATATAAAAGAATATTAATGCTGTGGAAATACCCATGTTACATAGCTTCTTCTAAACAAGGATTACTTTTGTAATACTTTACACTCTTGGCAACGGTAAACCTATCATAGGCTTAAAATTCCTGATGAGTGTGCAAAAAAAAGCCCTATTTTCTGTAGCGAAGAGTCTATTGCAGTCAGCCTCGTAAAAGAAACATTTTAGTGCCAGTGATAATGAAAATGCCTGCTACCTATGACAGAGTTAAAATGGTGTCATGACCTGGCAAGTTCTATTCAGTGCTGTCACATTCATGCAGTGCACAGATTGGGATTGTCATCATGTAAATGTGGTAAGATTCTTTATCCTGCATTGTTGCTCAGTTGGGAATAATAATTCTAAGTTTCGTGTAAGTTGTGAATAGCAGCAGGGGGGCATGAATAGCTTGGAAACCTATATTTTTTCCATTTATTTTTTTTTTAATGCAAATTACACTAGTAAGTCAAAAAAATCACTTTTGTTAAAAATACATTCAGAATTAACAAATGCCAAAAGAAAAGAAAACAAAAAAAGACAAATTTGGATTGCATCTCTTGCCTTCTGAATATTTAAGTTTATAACAAAAGCCCAGCCTAGAAAAATAACATTCTTTACTGGATTTTGAGGAGGATACAGCTGTACAAATCAAAAATGTAATCCAGATATTCTCACATTACTGTGCTCTAAACTGCTTCCAGAAGAGATCTGCCCACTAATCATTTAGTTTAGTAGTCAACAGTCCTAATTTTTTCTTAATGGAGGTGCTCTAACTGCAATTTAAGCGGGGTTATGAATGCCAACTTCATACAGGTATGTATGTGTATATATATGTATACTGTGTGTATGTTAGTGTGTGTATATCTAGTCTATATGTAACATGAATACGCATTTATACTGTAATCCTTAATAATTAGATGTGCTTCCTATTTCCTAAGCACTTTACGAACATTAACAATTCAGACCTCACAATAAGCATGTGAGGCACATATTATTCCCGTTTTATAGGTGGGAAGACTAAGACACAGAGAAATTAAGGCCAAAATTTTCTAAGTTAAAATCAGGCCTGAAAGCTACATGTAGACACTTCAGTAAATTCTCTGAATTCTAAAATTACTAACTACCGGTACCTGCCGTTCCAAGGGGAATCACTGAAAGGTATGAAAAATTACCTTCTGAAAATTACCTTCTGAAAATTGGATTGCTGCTTAGGTGCCTAAACTGGTTTCTTTTCACCTTAAAAAATGATTTTTATAGAAATATGATTTTGATTAACTAGCACACAGGGAAAGCTAAAATACCCTGTTATGACATTTTTGTTCCGTTTAAACCTCTACATTGTGTTTAATACTACACATCTGCTATATTCCATACTACATAAAGGAGAAACTGTTGAAACTTTCCAAGTTATGGGAAATTTCAGCCTGGCACTTGGAGGCTGCATGATTTTTCAGGGGGTGAAAAATAGCTCTACCCAGAATGAACTTGGATTTTCAGGTACCCAAGTTGAAAAGTTAAATTTGAGATGCAAATCAGCAATGCTGTAAGAGTTCACGCCTAGGGACCAGCATAACTAATTCACACAGAAAATCTCTAGGAGGATCCGGGGCTGGAGCCCTTGGCCCCCTTCACCAGAATCTTCCTGGGTTATGCCCCCCCTGTCATAGCTATTCCCGTATTTTATATACATAGACATACACACACACACACACACACTTACAAATATATATATAAAAATCTCACTGAATAAATGTAAGTATAGTTCCTGAACCTGTCCCATATTTTGTTTTCAATGGTGAATGCCTGTTCCTCTGTCATTGTCCAGAGTTGCCGCTTGTGAAACTGTACATCCATGCAGACACAGCAAAGGGCACTGCTTTGTACAGGGATGGATGAGTGGTGTGAGTGCACAGGCCTTGGGATCCTGGGAGCTGTGCAGGTGTGAGGGTTTGACCAGCAAGGAAAAGGGAGTTGCTCAGGGCATCTCAAGCCTTTCCAAGTGCTGTTGCCCTCAAAAGCTGCATGGTCACCTCAGGTGTAGCAGCTGTGTGTGCTTACGTGTGCAAGGTCTGAGCAAAGAAACAATGACAATCCAAGTTTCTGAAAAGCCTGAGCAAAATATGGGGGTTTTCCTAATGAAAGCCACCTAAGTGCTTGAAAATAGAGATTAGACGTAGAACAAAACATATGTTCCTAGGAGTTCAGAGTATTTCATATACACATTGACCTACTAGCAAAATTCCCAAAGGCATCTTGTTGCCAACTACGTAACAGCACAGGATTTTTTTTTCAGCCACAATAATACAGGAAGATAAAATACACATTCTAACACACAACAGATCCCCCAAATATACCACAAAAAGGTCTCCAACACTTCTTCAACTCAACTAGTCCCTCCCTGCCCTCCCCAACTGAAACAGAAAAATAAAATATATGGATCCCTTATGGTGCAATTAGAAAAAAAAAGGCTCGCTTACAGAGAATTTTCAGTTGAAATTAGATATAAAAGAGTAAACGTAGTTAGTATATATTCAGTTGGCCTTTGTTGATAGAAATCTGCAGATGTCTCTGTAGTTAGTAAAAGACATTTAGGGATAGCTATAAAAGCACCTAAAGTGCGATAAATATAAACAGCGGGATTAAGAAGCACTGTTTCTGCTGCTTATTTCCAGTAGGTTCAGTTATTAGTTTATGGTACCCCTTTCCCCACCCTGGTGCCCAAAAGGTCTCATTTCCTTTATTTTTTTATTTTTTTATTTTTTTTGTAATCTGTTAACCTTTATAAACTTTATTTCTTGACCACTGTGGAGTCTCAAAAGTAAAGCACTTCTCAGACAGCTGGCAGTTTTCTACTTGGTTGCTCTGGAGCTGTGGAGCAGCAGAGCCTTATTCCCTGACATGAAAACAAAACAAAACCAAACAGAAGAAAACCACTGACTTAGAAATCATTCAGAATTAACAGCAGCATGTTACTTCAGAAAGCTTGCACGAGTTTCTCTGATGTGCAATGCAGTTGGGTTAAGGCAAGTATGAACTGTACAGCCTTCAGGGCAAACAATGCGCTGACTATTGACTTCTGTTGCAAGGTCATCCTGGTACTTTTAGTGTCTTGTTGACTAAGGAGACTCGACATGGCCAGGAGTGCAGAGGGGGCTCTGAAAGCACCAAGTGGGCTGGGTTCATGTCTCAATCCAGATGGGCCACACTGGTGGTAGCCAGGGTAGGGAAGACCCAGAAGATTGCACCAATGCCTTTGCTCTGCCCCTATGGTGCTAGGAAGCAGGAGGTCCAAGGTAGGGGTCTGAGGCATCATCCTTAGTACCTATTAGAAAGAGGGGCTGAAGGTTTCTGGTGTCTCACTGTTCAGTCAGCTCTTCTATATATATATTTTTTAGCACAAAAACTGGGTAATTTTTTGCTCTTTGAAGAACCAGGAGGCCATCCTGAAACAGTTTCTTTGACAGGTCCTTTAGCCCATGTTGAGTAGTCCTCATATTTACTTTGACCTAGAGGAAAGACAGAAAAAGAAAGATAATTATCCATCTTATACGTCTGATCACTGCCCTGTTGCTCTCGTGCCCTTTTGTAAGCAACTGTAAGCCACCAACCAGTAGCAGTTCAGCTACATATGGAATGAAGAGGACAGAATGACAAAGTGTTTGCTCAGGTGGTTGCCTGGCTTTCTTTGGAACATTGACAGAAAAGCCAGCACAGGTTTTCTAAACTGTTCTAAGCAGTAGTAATATTTAATTATAGTCAGAACTATATATCCATGGGCCAACTGGAAGATGACCCAACTTATAATAATCCATCGGAAGTGTACCTGTTTTTGTAAAGCAAGAAGTGACACAGTATGAGGACAAAAGGACTGAATCACAGGTGCCACAGAAACCACCTGAGGGCCAGTTGCAAAGCAGAGTGCATGTGCAAGTGCCATAGCCCCATACACCTGAACAGTGGAGTCCCAAATCTGTGTTTTGTAACGCCAGCTTGGAGTCTAAACCAAACAAGATGTTGTCGGTTGCGAGGCAAGGCTTAGCTGGTAGTCTACTTAAATTTTTCCCATACTGTCTGAACCCCAAAGACCTGAGGAGGTAATAATGCAGCAGATTTGGACTGCATGAACTTGTTGAGTATCACAGTGGTTATGCTCTAGGTGCCATTTTTTTGTGTCTTGCAGATGTTTCATTTATACTTAAAGTGGATGGTAAAGTAGGTAGTACCTTCAGGCTCAGTACTTTAAGGGCTCTAAAGAGGTATCTGGACAGGGTGGATCAATAGGTCAATGGTATGAGGTTTAACAAGGCTCAGTGTTGGGTCTGGGCTTGGGCCACAACAACCCCATGCAATGCCCCAAGCTTGGGGAAAAGTGGCTGGAAAGCTGCTCAACAGAAAAGGACCTGGTGGTAGTGGTCAGCAGCTGGCTGAACATGAACCCGCTTGTGGCCACGTAGCCAAGAAGGCTAATGGCATCCTGGCCTGTATCAGAAATAGCGCGGCCAGCAGGGCCTGTACTCAGCACTGTTGAGGCTGTACCTCGAATCCTGTGTTCAGTTCTGGGCTCTTCCCTGCAAGAAAGACATTGAAGTGCTGGAGCAGGTCCAGAGAAGGGCAACAAAGCTGGAGAAGGGCCTGGAGCACGAGACTTACGACAAATGGCTGAGGGACCTGGTGATTTTTCGTGTGAAGAAGAGAAGGCTCGGGGGGGACTTCACTGCTCTCTACAACTACCTGAAAGGACAACGCAGCAAGCAGGTGGCTGGTGTTTTCTCCCAAGTACCAAGAGACAGGACAAGAAGAAATGGCCTCAAGTTGGGCCAGGAGAGGTTTAGGCTATTAGAAAAAACGTTCACCCTCACAGAGAGGGTGATCAGGCATTGCAACAGGCTTCCCAGGGAAGTGGTGGAGTCATCATCCCTGGAAGTGTTCAAAAAAAGACGTAGATGAGACCCTCAGTGACATGGTTTAGTGGTGGACTTGGCAGTCCTGGGGTAATGGCTGGACTTGATCTTAAAGGTCTTTTCTAACCTAACTGATTCTATGATTCTATGACTCAGCATGCGCAATCACCTAGACAAATATCCACAGTCTTAGAGTAGGAGACCATGACAAGTATAATGCATAGAAATGATGGGACCAAGCACTATGGCAAATACATTAACCCCTCCTAAACCCCTCTGTCCCCTAGTTGTTGACCTGAAATGCTTCTCACACTTGGTGAAAGGTAGGATTTCATTAGCCAGAAACTATTGTTAAGTGCCTTTTAGTGAAAAGCAATGACTACCAATAACGTGTAGCAGAATACACATAACTGGGCATATATATATATTTAAAAGCACATATATATAAAGGGTCTGCTTGCATGTAGGTGTGTGTGTTTCTATGCATATATAGTATATGTGTGTATATATACATATATGCATGTATATATATATATATATATATAAAATGCAAAGATTCACAGCCTTCACAGTACATAAGGAACGCAAGCTTTACTTCAGGGATGAACTGCTTTTGAGCAATTTCTCCAGTGCATTAGGCATCGGCATCAGACAGGCATGCTTTTTTTTTTTTTCCTTCATTTCTTCTTTTCTTGGGCAAACAAGTTTGCTGTGAAAAATGTAAAGAAAAATCTCTTTCCCCTCCCTCCCTCCTTCCAACTGTTTTTAGAACAGTAACCATGCAGTGCAGTCTTGTTCCACAGCTATAACTGTGTTTTTTCATGTGCAGCAGAATCAGTGCTTTGGAGTGCTTAGTCACCTTCCTCAGTCACCTTCCAAAAGCAGAATTTTCTCTTGACAATTGATTTCCACCATCTTAATGTGTTCTTGTCCTGTGGTCTGGAAATGAGCACTGACATCTCTCACACCGAATACCAGGAAGCTGCTTTTTAGTACATCAGCTGTGGCCACGCTGCAAGGAGGTACACGAGCACCAGTTCTCTCCCATTCTGTTTAAAAAGCGTATTCGTTTTGAAGGGATTGTCTAGGCTTCTTGGCTTGTACAGCATGGAGCACGCTGCTAGTGCTTAAATAGTAAGAAAAAGCCATTTGTAACATAAATGTCATTACAAGAATTCTTCCCCCAAACACCAGTACTTTATTTAAAATATAATTTTAAACTGGATATGGTTTTCTCTTTAAAGTAACCTGATTTAAATTAAATGTGAAATTGAGAGAGATAATGTGGAGAATTGTGATTGGAATTCAAAGACCTAAAATAAGAAAAGAAATAAAGTGAGCCTGAATCTAATAATTTGAAATGTTTTAAGGAAACAGTAGGTAAGATAGTGTCATCAATCCACTGTCTACACATGATGAATCTTTTTCATAAATAAAGACTTTTTTTTTTTCTTGGGTATTCTGTTCATTTATGGTAGTTTTGCATAACTCATAAAATTCCACAAAAATGTACTGTATGCATTTAAATGGAATGAGAATGCTCTTATAAGTAGAGCTTGATTGATACCACAAAGAAAAAGTAGTAATTCTTTAGAGAAAAAGTACTGACACAGTAGAAATGTAGACATGAGGAGCCTGAGTAAATCAATATAATTATTTAATTGAATATGTAAGTTTGTGTAGGTTCAGTATAACCTCCAAATTAACAAAATGAAGTGCTAACTAGCATAGAAGAGGAAACCGTGTACAAAACACTGTGTGTTAATAGTTAGCAATTACTAAATTCAGCATTCCTCCAGGATAATCATAGAATTGTAGAATAGTCAGGGTTCGAAAGGACCTTAAGATCACCTAGTTCCAACCCCCCTGCCACGGGCAGGGACATCTCACACTAAACCATGTCACCCAAGGCTTTGTTCAGGCTGGCCTTGAACAACACCAGGGATGGAGCATTCACAGCTTCCCTGGGCAACCCATTCCAGTACCCCACCACCCTAACAGTAAAGAATTTCTTCCTTATATCCAATCTGAACTTCCCCTGTTTAAGTTTGAACCCGTTAACGTTTATAATAATTAAACAGTGCATGTATAAACCAGTTAAAATTGATTTTAATCACTTGGATGTAAGTCTGTCTGTCTTGAACTGAAATAGAAGTTCGTGTTGATGGAATTCTGTCATTGCAATCCATTAAATCAATTCACATCAGTAAACAGTATGTGGGTGATGACTGAGACCTACCACACAACTCTATATGTCTTCAATTTGTAATAGTTCTGCATATGAATCAATTTGGTAGATGCATAGGGGGAGTTCTTTGTGCTTATTAGTGCAATACGAGTTGAAATTGGCATTTTGACAGAATCCGTACAACCATTAGAAGCTGCTACTGTTTTGGTAAGCTCTTCAAAGCTGAGGCCGTATGTTCTCCTTCACTTTATAGCATGCCCAGCACACCTATAGGTACTACAACACCACAGACAATGGTAAGAGATATATAGTTATCAACCAAATGATTTAAAGGCAACTACCTCCTATTTCTCTCATAAACACAGAGTTCCACAAGTTGCATTGAGTAGGAGCCTGAATAGTTCTTTGGTGAGCAAGATCTCTAGGGAACCAAACCCCTCCTCCCAGCAACTAAAGCTTTAAAACATCAAGTATGTCCTGCTGTTATCATATAAGTGTGTTTTGATTTCCAGTATGTGATATTGCTGTCAGTAGCACTACAAGCAGATCAAACCACGGCTTGATTAATTCGAATCTGTCACTCCAGTACCTAGCGGTCTGCCTGCATTACAGAGCAACTGCAGTGTGAATGCATATGCATATGTTCCTGCTGTGCCTCAGCTGTAAATAACAGAAAAGTATTACTAAATGCTGTAAAAGTCTCCTAAGGACAGACTGTAGCAATTCTAGAGAACCTTGTCAAATACTATACAGTCAGAAGGAAACATGAAGTGCCTTTGTTTGACTTGGCTGAGACATAGCAATAGTTTTGTAGGTTGGCTGGACAAAACATCGGATCACATACTGATTTCTGTCTCTCAGTTAAGACATTGAAATCATCCATACTCCCATGAGAACGCAGCATTGAAATAAGGCAGCAACACACAGTTTACATGGATTAATCATGTATCTCTTCATTTCAACTACAGACTTTATAATATTGCCTTTTTTCTTTTTTTTCCCCACAGGTTTAGCTTTCTTTCCAGTCAGTAAATGCAATCTGCTGTTCTGGAAGGAACACAGAGAGCATAAAGAGAATGGAATAATATCTCAGCTAGAGGGCTCCATATATTGATGACAAGGTATGTTATACTGAGAAAGAAGGATTAGAATTGTTCTAAGTACCTATGAGCTGCGCATAATGCTAGGAAGGAAATAACATTTTCTAAATGCATAACACCATGCCAGAAGTGCAGGTGAAAAATCTTTACTTGAGCACAGACAGATGGGAAACTGAAATAAGGATGGCATTGGAGATAGGCACTATTGTAATTTGAGATTATTAGAAAGCTCCTAGCAGAGCACCCAAATGGCCCAATCCTAAACACTACCACAGAATTGTACCACTGATAAAGGAGTAAATGTCATTTGCATGCAAAAATCCACTAATCCATTAGCAGACTTGCTTCCACTGGTCAGAAGGCACACTTGAAGGTGAATTGAAGTGTATGCTGGGAAGGATATTTGTTGCTTGTATTTAGCTCTTTTCCTCAAAAGAGACATTTAACAAAGAAACAAAGGAACAAAGTAAATGTTGACCCCTTCTGAGATGTTCCATGCTGTGCTTTTACCATGTAGGCCAGTGACGGTAAATAACATTTCAAAAGGCTGTGGCAGTAAGGCAAGATTTATCTGGGCAGTTAGAACTGTTCTGAATTGCAGTTGGCATCAGTACAAGAAATATTTGGAGATTATTATTCCTGGACTGGTCTGTGGTTGGGTGTTAGCTCTGGTGTGAATGTACTCCAGCTGTGTGTATGTGCTGAGATTTGATTAGCCATTTAATCCTCAAATACATCAAGCTGCACTCTAGGCAGTGAATGGAGCTGTCACTCACTGGTTAAGTAAAATACTGTTTACTGTTTTAACTGGTTTTAAAAGGCAGCTGTTATTACAATGTGGCTTTTTTTTTTTCATCTTTTTTTAATGTGGAGACTGAAAATGAGGTACAGAGGTGCCTCAGCGAACAGATGCACTGGTAAGACAAATGCTAAATGCATACACTAAATTAGCAAGTTGCTGAAATTTCGATAAATCTCAATAAAACTCACTTTTTTGCAACCAAGCTTTGTCAGATCTGACTTTTTTACTACACCAAATTCCCATTGCCTTTGAGTGGAATGAAAACGGGGGAAATCAGGTAAGAGCTGGATGTTATTTAAACAACAGCGACACATTATATCCTGCCCTAAGAAATCATTATAATTCAACAGAAGTATAATGTTGGTTCTTAAGTGTAGCTTGAATTCAGACTATCAAAAAGGCTTCTGCCTATTCTGAATTTTTAAGTCACGTCATCTTTCAGCTTAATGATCCTTTAATATCAGCCTGCCATTCTGCAGAATATCTCAGAAGTTAAGTACTTACATATACATGGGCTGTAGCTGTAAATGAGATGTCTTCTGTGGACCTTGATAGCCGTAAGAGTCAAATCCACCTATAAAATCAACTGAAAGGGGGAAAATTGCTTTCATTAGAAACATCTTTTCAGAAGTGATAGGCACTATGATTCAAGAACCACCCAGCACACAAATTAGTTTTTGATGGGCCCTTTATTAATCTGTTAAAATTAGACCAGCTAATCGTGGAGATACAGAATAAGGGTAAAAAAAGTAGAGAAAGGCAAAGTCAGTCTTTAAATTTTAAAATCAAATTAATTTTAAAATCACAGAAAGACAATGAGGGATTTAAAACAGCCCTCTGTCTATCAGAAATATCCACACAACCCTCTTTTTTCAAGTAGAACACCTCACTGGAGTACAAACCAACTGTATGCTACATATAGTATATACTATATACTATATAACCAACATCTACTACAAATGCTGAAAGCCATTTATGAACTGGCATGAATGCATTGCTTCTAACTGTGATTACTCTCTCTGGCTTGTTGTCATACTTGGCTCAGTGATGTAGGAGAGAGCACACTGATCCACCCTGAGAGACAAAAGTTTCTCTGATTCCTTGCTTTGACATTTGGGTTGAAATGCATGAACAGAGGGTTGGAGCAATTTATCTGAGCTTCAGAGATGAGGCTTCACAGATCTAAGGAAACCAGCTTTTCTCTCAAGGTGCTGGAGGTCTGCAGGAAGGTTGTAGGGTGGCAGTTATTTATTAATTCACACCACTGACAGTTCCCCATGTTTATTTTAAACAATTCCCAGGGCTATTCAATCTCATCTTATCCTGAGACCCCTGTTTCTCTGGTATAACACTTTCTTTACACAGGTAAAAGCGAATCCTTTGCTTCCTTTTCATTGGGAGACCCAACTATTGGCTTTTGGAGGTTATTTGTGGATAGTTCTCATCCCTGAAATATTTGACAGAAGGTAGCTTTTTCTGGACCTAAAATGCAATAACATTCACATCAAAATAATGAAATGTAAATTTATCACTACTGGTTTGAGGACTTTCACAGTGGTTGGATTCCTTAAAAATTGCATTTATGACGTTATTTTATCCTACGGTACCCCTCAATATGTGTCATGTTTAACCACATTTATCATGCAGTCACAGGCATTCCAGACATGTTACAAACTCAAATTCTTGTATGCCTCTGTCCAACATGCATTTTGCAAGCAAAGAGCTACCAAAGCAGTAGACTGGACTGGTACAGTATGTCTGCACTACAATCACAGACATGCTGAACCTGTCATCCACCTTCTTCCCAGGCAAGAATGGCCCCTGCAGAAATAATTTTACCCATTCTGTGCTCTGTGGTAGCATTATATATACTCCTATCCCAGAATGATGTGCTACTAAATTAATTCCTGACATCTTTAATGAAGAAGGTTCTATAATCTCTCTGTGGTGCCTTTCCCTGAGTCTAACTTCCTAATGCCTAATTTAAATGTAATTTCCTGCAAATTAACTACTTTCTACATTCTGGCCTTTTGTCCCCATGGGTATAAAGACAAATGAAGGGTTTTTTTTTACAACTACTTTTAAGCATTTTCAAAAAGTATTTCCATGCTATCCACCTTTTCCAGATTTATGCATACGTAATTCCTTCAAACTTTTCTCACAGTGCATGTTTTCAAGCCTCTACATTTCCAAGCCTGACGATCCTTCATCAGTCTACTTGTTTTGCCCACAGTGGGGTGCACAAATCAGGACTGACTGGAATAACTGCCATGTAGGTCTTGTGTACATTACTTGAACTAACATGATGGGTTTTCTGCATTTTATTTTTGTTTAGTTTCTCCTTTTCAACAGCATCATACAAATGCTTAATAACCAGATCTTTATTTTTATGTTTTTACACTGTAGTCTAGCCAAATAGCCCATATTTTATCTGAAGACACTTGATTGATTCTTCTCCACAGGAGTTCTTTTGCACTTGTCTGTACTGAATTTCATCTTCTTGACTTCAAGCCACTTCTCAAGATCATTTTTACTTCTAATCCTATCTTCACAAGTGTTCATACTCCTCCCAGTCTTGTTCCATCTGAAATTTTTACAAATATTCTCTCCTTGATCATCCTTGCTGTTAACAAAAATAATAAGAGAATTCTTTCTCTAGCCAAGGTCCTAGTGGGATCCCATCTGAAATGTCATCCTGACTGGCTGATAACTAGGTTTCAAATAGAGTTTTAAACAATTCTGCACACAACCTATGATGACTGCATCTGGACAGTATTTCCCTGCCTTGCTCACAAACTTTTCCTAGGGTTAAAATCTTGCTAAAATCAAGATAAATGCAATTTCTTGGTTCCTACTTATTGTTCGTAGCCATCAGAATAACTTTATTACAATGTGGTTAAGTCTTTGGAAGATTCTGAGTTTACAGGTACGGAACAAAGAATTCACTGTAGGAATATTGTTGATTGAAGAGCTAGGTTGGAAAGAAACAAACCCATTTTATTCAAATACAAAGACTGCAGCAAAGAGAATAGACATTTTTGTTGTAGCTAAGGTTTGTTATTCTCTTGACCAGCTTTCTGTTTTTTTGTCATTCTTGACCAGTAACACTAGAAGTGAGAAAATATCTGTGTTGGACCGAGTGTCTCACTGGTGTCAGTCATGTCACATTATGGACGTTGCTCATATGCATTCGTCCAGCTTTGCATTTCCTGTGTACTTCCTAAGATTCTTCAAGCAACCGCTAAACCATTATCAGGAGGTTGTAGGCACAGACACCCTGTTTTGCAGTTACAGGGCAAAAGGTCTTACAGATGATTTTAGGTCTGTTTTCAGAAAGCTAAACCAGTGCATTAGGATTTCTTTGAGTAAAAGGAGTTTGTGTGGGCATGAAAGATGCATGCTGAATATCTCTGCATGATTTGTCTCCTTTCCCTGTTGCACAGAGTAAACACAGACTGTTAACAAGTCAGATTGTCAAGTGCAAACAAGGCAAGCTTGTAGGGACATGTCTGTGTTCAGCGGACTGTGGAACTTCCCATGTGTGTAACCAAATGATGTTACGGAAGAAAGTACTACTGTGACCTTGTTGTAGGCATACAATGGCTTCTTACATGCAACAACAAACTTTGCAAGGCAGGTAAATGTCGGTAATAGAAAGTGAAATCCAATACAAAAGGATTTCAGTAATCTCTTTGTAGCAAGGTTTTTGGATGGTGGCAGTTTCTCATCACTGCAAAACCTGTAGTGTCCTGACTGTGCTAAAAGCTCCCTGTGGACTCAGACCTAGCTTCTTTAAGCATGCAAAATGCTGCCCTTTCTGCAGGCATTTTATCCTAGCTGTGCCTGAAAGGTCACTAAAATTGTTGTACGACTGATACATTCCTGGCAGCAGTAACATGAGATGAATAAAACAAGGCTCATTAGTTGAATCGCTGCAGAGGCTTCCATCCTTAACCTCATCCATCAAACACATTTTTGACTATTCGATTTTACATTCATCATACATGTCACTGTTGTTAGAAGTGGCTCTTTTGTCATGTTTTGCTTTAGTAAAAGCACACGTGTAAGTACAAATAAACACAGGATCCCATTCCTTTTGTGGTGGGTTGATCCTTGCTGGGTGCCAGGCACCCACTCTGCCACTCCCCTCCTCAGCTGGATAGGGGAGAGAGAATATAACAGAAGGTTTGTGGTTCAAGATTAGGACAGGGGCTCAGCCTTGGCCAGTGGTGTGTCTGTCTTGGAACCAGCTGGCATTTGCTCTACTGGACACAGGGGAAGCTTCTTAACTAAAGCCCATCCTTGCTACCAAAACCAGGCCACGCAAACCAAATACACCTTTGAAATATTAGGTGCTGAGATGCTTTTTATCTGAGCTGGACTTGAATATGATACTAGCAGTACTATTTATCTGTAAAATGCATTACAGAAATCAAGCTGGAGTATTTTCTTCCTTTGCTAGTGTTAAGTGGCTTGTCAGGCATATGACTGTGGTTACAACTTCGACAGAGACTGGAGATATGGATCAAAATAGAGACATATTTTCTATTACTAAGCACCCACAGTGATGTGAAGCTTCAGCCTCTGCTCACTGTCCCAGTCACTACTGTCTCTGGTGTATGTCAGGACAGAATGAGAAGCATAAATGGGTTTATCACTTTTCATTTCTGGAAGTTTGTGGTCTATAGAGGGACCATTAAACTTGGATGCACAAAAAAGATCTCATTAGCATATGGGAGAAGGGACTTTTTAGAAAATGGGCAATGAGAAACACTGAAGCTGATGAAATCAACAGATGGACAAAGAGAAAGGAAATAGTGCAGAATAAAAGCACTAACATCTTCCTGTAGAAACCAAAAGGAAAGGTACTAAATAGAAACCAGAAGACTATACACTATTCTACTTACAGAAATTTTGCTCTGTAAGATACAAATACAGAAGCACAAAGATTCAGATTCTCAACTAATATATATGTTTATAGCTTCAGTGACTTCATTGAAGCAATGATAATCTACATTAGCTTAGGATCTGACCCAAGGAGTCATTTAGGGCATATGTGTGTAGAAATGTGACTGACACTGTGTCTTTCCTTGCGTTTTAGTAGACATGCAAGACAGACAGGCTAAATATGAAAGCATATTGAGTTTAGGAATAGGAAGAAGGATGAGTGGCTTTATCTGTAAAGCAAAAGAAAGAGAACGGTTGGGAAATAGTCATTTACTTGGCCATCCTGTGACCTGCAGAATGGATGACTTCTTGACTTCTTTCAGACCCTCTCCTCACTTTGTTTCTTTGCTACTACTGTTTGTTTTGCTGACAAGCTTATCCCTATGCCAGATGCATGAAGATCTGCCTCTCATAATGGTGAATCTGTAGCCGGCACTTAACCCTGCCTTCATCACCACATCTGCTTCCTGCCTGAGGCTCCTTCTTTAAAAGTGAAAATGTCTTTTGTAGTAGTTTCTACCAAATTTCTCATTTCTTATGTGGTAATTCCTTGTTTGATAGTAAAGAAGATGACTTTTCTCACTGACTCCTCTCTCCTCCCTTATTTTGTCTATCTGCTTGATGAAGTAGATTGGCTCCTCCAGCATTATTAGCTCTATTCCAGACACCCTCAACAACTCCTCATCCACTTCCCTCCTCCCATCTCCAGCTGTTTCTCTGCACTCCATCTCTTCCATTTCTTCTACGAGTAAACTGATAATTTAGCTCTTCTTTCTTAAGCTTGCCAGCCTTTTTCACTCCTTTTGCCATTCATTTCCTCTTCTCTCTTACTAGAGTTACAAGAATTTTGTTCCATAAAACATCTGCTTGTCCTGGTGACAGACTCCTTCTCTTGATCACTTTTTTTTTTCAATTCCCTCACAACACAAACACACATAAATTCCTTTAATAAAAAAATCATTCCCACCCTTATCCCTTCTTGTCCCATTCCCTCTCTCTTTCCCCTGATGGCTCCAAATGCTTCAGGAGATACTTTCCTCCATCTCTGTAGAAGATTTTCTCCCATCTTGTGCTCCATCCCTTGCATGCAGCTGGGACTGTAGGCAGACTACCTCTTCCTATCCAAATTGGGGTATTGGTAACCCAGTGCACACAGCCCTCTCTGCGGTCATCCAACCACCTTTCATATAGCCGCTGCTCTCTTTTTCCCAAAACCTTTGCCTCGCTGTCCTCTGCTGTCTCCTCTGCAGGTGCTCACCTTCCTCCTCACATTATTAATCACCTTTCTTGCAGGTTCTCATTCCAGGATGCTGCCAGAGTCCCATGGGCAGTAACATCTGCCTTTAAATTTTCTCCACCTCCTGTAAACTGGGTAATTGTACTTGCAAATGGAAGTCCTGCCATCTGTGGCTCTCTGGGGTGTCACAGATTACCTGGTTTGCGCTCACCCTGCTCCTTCTATACAAACTGAAATCTCAGCTTCTCTCTGTGATATTTACCTGCGGATAATTAAACATCAGTTCCAGGTCAGCATGACTAAAACTTGTGCCTTAGTCTCTCCTCCCTAACCTTCTTTGCTGCCTCTCATGGTGAATGATGGCACTTGTACCCTCAAGCCTGTCAGTCGAAGGTATAAGTTAGATGTCAACTTTGGTTTGGTCTGTGCGCAGTTTAATTTCCAAAGCTTATTTTTGCATATCAAAGAAGATAACTTTTCTATCTGTTGACACAGCTACAACATTTACTCAGGGCTCTCAGTGTCAAACACCATAATTGCTCCTTTTTTTTTTTTAAACTCACCAAATGAGGAATTAGGGAGACAAAAGCTGCAGGATTCATCTTTTTCACTAGGTTACTCTTCTCTGAATCGTGCTGCTAATTTAACCTTCTATATTACATCAAGTAGAAACTAAATCTTTCTACACTTAAAGCCTTTTGTGGACACGCCACACCAGTCTCTCCTCCTTACAGCTCTAAAAGCCAAATTCTGGCCCCATGCTGCCAGCTTGACCTCCCACACTTGTAAAATTTCCAAACATTTTCTCCCCTTTTGAGAATGCATTCACAAATAGTTCTCATTATTTTCCCTAAACTCTTCTTTGTTCTGTTGGCAGTAATTAGTTTGCCAATGCCCTTATACTCCTGTCGACTACAGTGAATAATATTTGCTCATAGTTTCTTTGTGCTCACTTTCTGTCTGTACCCACCAATTACCAATTTCCTGCTGTCTAACACTTAGATTGCAATGCCCAAGAATCAGGGCTGGTGTTCATTCATGTTCATACAGTGCTTGGCATCATGGTAGTCCTTAAATACATTCATGAATTTAAAGCACTAAAAGAGTACTAAAACCTTACAATTATGCATGATAAAGATGGTATCATTTAAAAAGCGCTAATGACCAGGGAAGGCTATGTGCATGTGCACATGGATGCTACTTGATGTCTTGACTGAAAATATTTCCCATGTGGTATAGAAGAGAGAGAATGCATGGTGTACATTGGCTCCATCTGACATGTGAGGTCTTAAATTTGTGTACACTGGCTCTGGCCCTCTGAACTCAGAAGTGGTGTGATTAAACTTCACCAACACAGCAAGGCACTCCGCTGCTCATGTGGCTGGGAGACAGACGAAATAGCAAACAAGATGATGGTAAACACCTAAGAGCAGCACGGGAGGCACTGTTGGTGCAGAAGTGAGTATGTAAGACAAGACAGAGCTGTACACAAATGCTGATAGCGAAACACTAGCCAAACTGAGAAAAAAATGGAAGGGAGTAAAATGAGGATTGGTTTTAATAATTCTGGAAATATATGGGAAAAAAAAGAACATATGGGGACACCTTTGGTCCTGTAGCTTTGCCAGAATACTGCTACCCATCTAGGTGTTTGGTGAAGGCACTTCCAAACACTTTAGTGCTGTTGCCTTTTTATACTGTGAGCTTGGCCTGGTGGCTCTTCCACAGTATAGCACACAGGAGGAAGTTTGCTTGAGTACAATTGCAATAAAGTTTGTTTACAATGGTAATCAAATGTTATAGGTCTTTGGGCTGAGTGCACAGTGATTTAGTAGACCTGTAAAACTTGATAGAACCAAGCATCTGGAAAGCAGGTGGAAGGATGGCATCTGCCAGTATGTGAGGCTGTACCCTCCCTATTGCACAGGATGGCTCAGAAATGATGTAGGGTTTGGACACCTAGTCTGATTCTTGCAGTGAAATGAACTGCATTTATGCCAAAGTAATGGCTTGTAAGCTCTCTGAGCTCATCCATTTGCAAGGTGAACCCAAACCCTCAGATTTTTAAACCACAACCTCATGGCATTTCTGAGCCGTATAATGGCCACAAGAGCAGCAATGGGAAATCCCTACACAAACTTTGGTCGAGGTTCTCAGCTCAGATTCTGCTGCACTGCCACTGTTTCTATGCTGCTTACTGCTATAATAGTCAAACTTATTCTGTGATTTTTTGCTTTAGAGGGGCTTTTCCTCCAGCTGCTTCTCCTCCTATCACAATTTTCGTTGGATAAGGACCTACAGCCTCTTTTGTCTTTGTTGCTGCTGGTCCCCTGGCTAATTCTTTGATCAACCTTTCTGAGTCAAGATGTAGGACTGAGAAGGTGTGCAGGTTTGTGATAACTGATAAACATCACCTGGTGTCACTACCCATTCAGACGTCCTGACAAGGATATCGGCTGTTACTCCTTCTAATTAGACCAAGCAGGGATGCATATATTGCATTCAATTTAAGCCCAGCTTCTGGCTGTATTCCCAGATGGAGAAGTAGCCTGGTCAGTGGCAGAACCTCAGGGCAGGAGATGAAGAATACAATGCTCTGGAGCAACACCCTCAAGTAAGGCAGGGCTGGCAGACAGCAGGAACCAGGTCAACTAGGGTCATGGCTGAGCAGAAAGGAGCAATGATGAAAGCAACCAGGAGTAACTAAGCAAGGGCTGAGAAGCACAGGCAAGGCTTTATCAGCTGAAGGAAGAAACAGGGACTAGGGCTAGGGCAGGCAAGAGTAAGAGCTGGAGGCCAGGAGGAAATGGCTAGAGCATAGCTGCAGCAATGAAAAATATGGTATTGAAATAATCAGTGCTCCCTTTTGTATCTGATAAATGCAGCAAGCCATCTCTCAGGCTTACAGACCTGGAAAAAAGATTGCCATCAAGTAGGCTGCCTCTTGACCCCTGTCCAAACTTGTAGTGGGGCTTGTCCAATGCTCAGTAAAGGGTGTGTAAAAGACCTCCACACAGATATGAGAACATTAACAGTCTGAAGAATATATTATTTGTCTAAACTGGATGGACCTGGACACTGCTGGGTAATAGCCATTTGCTTTCAAATTTTCATCTTGAATACCGAGCCATAAAAAAAAAAAAATAAAGAAAAATTAGTCCTGCAATATTTTTGATTGACAATTCATTCTAAGAATTAAAGAAAATATGTGCTAGACTGAATTATTGTAAAAGTTATCAAATGAATCATTAGGGAAAAATTTTCTTAGCCAGATCATTGCTATGGGCAAGCAATAAAGAGAGGAAAAAAATAAAAAGGAGGAAAAAGAAAATGCCTGGGGCACTGGCCTCCAAGTGTGACCACCACACTAATAAATTAGAAAAAGAGTCATTAGTAGGTGCAACAAAGTGGAGAATTAAGGCTCAAATCCATGAAAGTTAACAATCCAGTGCTAATGAAGACCTATTTGAAAGAAAAGTAACAGAGAAAACTTTAACAGAAGACATGCTGCTAAGAATAATTTAGTACAAAGCTGTGTTCCAGGCATGTAGGAAACTGCAAGGACCTCACATTGGCCATGTCAGCAGGGAAGATGCTATGGCTGTGGGCAGGTGTCCTTTTCAGGGTCACTGGAAATGGTTAATGAGTCTATTCCACCTGCAGCAGCTCATCGCCGATCCCCTCCAAAATGTTGCTGAATTTAGTCTGGACTGAGTTTGACTGGCCAAGACTTGTGCTGTTCCACCAGCTCATCTTGGCCCAACCCTCGAGGAGGCAACCCGTTGCCCTCAGAGGCTGGGAAACTGGGGTGGGAAATGCAGCTAGCAGCCCCACATGGTCACTTGTGGGCTGCTCCTCTGCCTGTGCTTGATGGGGTCCAAGCTGTCCTCCCTCTGTTGGGGTAAAGGGAGAAATGTTCCCACAGGCACAAGGCTGGAGGGCCTGCTTACAAAGCCTGCCCTCCACATTCAGTGTAAAGTAGCGATAAACACTGGCATTGAAATGGATTCTTTCACCAGCATTAAAACAAAACATAACAGACTGCTTGAAATCTTTTCCCATGCAATTTTCAGCTTGTGAAGATTATCAGATTTTGCTAATTTATCCTGATTTTGAATATGAGTTTTGTTTATTTTTAAATGTCGAAACATTTCTGTGGCCAGCATGACCATGTCCTCTCCAGCCGCAGCAACAACCTAGATGTTTCTTCAAATCATCTGCAGCTTTCATTGTCAGAACTATCACTAGTTACTACCTCATTTCCTCTCTGCTTTGAGGCAACTATGTGAGATGCTGTTTCATGATCTGGACTTTGTGTTCTTCTCCTGAAACAATTAATTCATGACAAGACAAGTAACATTTTCAGACTCTGTTGGTATGAAATATATCCTTGTTCATAAAAGTGGTGTTAACTTTTCATTCCCTGTCACTTATGTAGATCTTTTCCAACACAGCATGTCTTTCTTGTAAAGATAAAATGTGTGGTGAACGGTTAAAAGGAAAAGTGATGCAAGGTAAGTAAATCTCCCTGGCTGCTACAATGCATTGATTTTATTAAGCAGTATCCCATTATGATGAGCTGCTGAAATGGAAATGTTACTTCCTTCAAGCTTTATATTTTATTATTTAGACATTTTTTAAACTTGAGGTTGACAATCCCCGCAGGAGGCAGTGATGGATGCAAGGGGAGTGGCAGCAAAGACAGTGAAGGAGAAGAGAAATTATCATAGATGGAGCCAGCAACACCACCATTTTCCCCTCTGCATGTTTTTATTTATATATTTGCCTCATACCACATCCTGTCTCCTAGGCATTCCTTGAACATCAACTTCATTAGCTACAAAGGCAGCAATCCATAACCAATTTTCTTTTCATGTCAAGACTGTTCATGTATAAACTCAGCCCTTTTGTTGGAAACATTTGCAATTAATCCCACAAACAAAGAAAATGCTAATCATACAGTCTACCCTAAGCAACCCTTCTGACTCAAGGCTCTGACCACCATCTATTATACACTAAAATGAATTGAAATTCCCACTTTGAGTTTAACCTAATTTCCTAGTGATAATAGGCATGGATTCCCAGAAGCATTCTATGCATCTAGATAGTAACATCCTAATTTCCTTTCCTGGTAAATGTTTTAAATAAGATTTTAGCACCAAAGGAAATTAACCTTTAAATTAATTGTAATTATAAAATGCCATCACTGATTTTGTCTTCAGACTAATTACTTGCTATTATTTAAACAAACTGCACCTCCTTGGAGCTTTAAGTTTGTTTCTGTCTCTGTAGTGTAGTGCCAAATGCTCACAGACCAGGCTGTGTATTGTTTGACAAGCCCTATGACACCTTGGACTGCTCAGGTCCATTTGCGTCTCAAATGCAGCTGATTTCACTTGTCATATCTTCACACCATAGGGTTTCCCTCCTGCATTTCAGCCTTGCACTCTGCAGGTCAGGTATCTTCAGCATGGGCTTTTGATCCAGTCAAGCACACCTTGTGGATGCAGAGTGCTTGTGCTCTGCAGTGGTGAGGATGAGACACAGCACCAGCATTCTGCTCTGCAAAAGGTCCACTCGAAGACAGAACATGGCTGGAAATAATGACATAGGAACCAACTATCGATATGTGCGAAAGGCTGATGTTGTAAAGGCATCTCAGGAAATTTCCTACATGTTCCTTGTGATACTGCAGTTTTCCAAGGCAGCTCTCTTTGGGACAGCAAGCACGAGGCAGTACCAAGGAATTTCAAAGGCTTCTTTCCCTCCATGCTTTCATCAGCATCCTGACAGCCAAAGGAATCCCATTTCCCTCCCTTTAGTTTACTTAGTTCACATAGTGGTCTCTGCACTAAACGAAACAAATCGAATAAGCTTCTAATTTAGCCACAGGCTGTAAATTGGAAAGCACAGCTGAACAAAACCAAGCTGTAGCTTCAGCTTTTGTAGTGTGTTCATTCTCATTCACAAATGACCTGTTCAACAGCTGGAGAACAACTGTTTTAAATATCGGGTTGTATTTGTTTCTGTTCTTACTTGCTGCTCTGTTAGCCTCTGCAGACTGCCCTTGGCATTAACCGAACAAGCCAGAGCAGTGATTCACTCTGTTGTGAGGAGGTGTCTACCACAGATAGGGCAAACTGCTCTTTGGAGTTATCTCCCTGCTTGTATTGACTGGGGTGGATATCTCGATTGTTAGTTTAAACTGCAGGCCATGCAGCTGTAGGTGTGTGAGATGAATGCCACCTGCAGCAGCATGGAAAAGGTGAAGATGGAATAGCTGGTGTTTTCCAGAGAAAGATGCAGGATACACAACAGTAGGTGCAAAACTAACCAGCTGAGGTGCTGAAACTCCCCTTGGGAGGCTGATACATATAAACTTTCTTGGTTCAAATGTAAGTGGACACTTATAAAGAAGATAAAACACATAGTGGGAAAAAAAAATACAAGGAGACCACTTCTGGCTAAGGAAGTCCCTGAATGACAAATTACTGTCAGGATTTTCTGGGAACCAAAAACTTGCTGTGTTCTTATATGCCTACGTGACAAATATGGCAGATAATGGAAGTAAACACCAAATGTGCATCATTCCTGGATATTTGACTGGATAGACATGCCACTTCCTATCTTTTATTACACAAGTGTAATACGTAATGCAGCATTGGTAGGGCTGCAGCTTACACTGTGGCTGTGGTGTCACCTTTCAGCTGGAAGGAAGAAACCTGACAGGTTTCCCAGGATGACAGCTTCCAGAGATGCATTCAAGTTCGGCCTTGACTGCAGAAAGATGGTTATCTTC
The DNA here is from genome assembly GCA_032466535.1 of Forpus xanthops. Taxonomy (NCBI): domain Eukaryota; kingdom Metazoa; phylum Chordata; class Aves; order Psittaciformes; family Psittacidae; genus Forpus; species Forpus xanthops. Next base: position 41,181 of record JASSUY010020276.1, read on the forward strand.
AGACATCTCCCTCAGCCTTAGTTTCTGATTCCTTCCTATCTTTCTTTTGCCCAGGTAGTCTCAGGATTTGCAGCATCATTCATCAGAAAATGGGAAGGGGAATAAAGAAGCAGAATTAATAGCTGAATGCTTGCTACTCGTTTCTCTGTGTCTTTGGTTTAGAGGTTTTTTTTAGCAGGGATGGAAGCCAAGGTATTATTTCTCTGTAAGTTCTTGCTAAGCAGATTGTGAAAGGCATCTGGCGCAGAAATAAAGTAATACCTGAGCATACTCCACACTTCAATAGTACCTTTTATCCCAGCAGCTCAAAGTTATGAATCAACATGCCTGTTATTGTCCCTGTCGTTATTTCCCATTTTAAATAAAGGAAACGAGAATACGGAGAGGTTAAATATCCTGAATAAAAGTGGAAGGCAGCCTCTAACACAGCTGAAAATAAAAGGCTTTTCTACCTAGCCCATATCTCTGTCAATATTTCACATCTCTCACATCTACATGAATTCAATGCTGTCTATTAAAAGAAAATCTTTGTCATCACCTTTCCAGGTCAGGCCTAGGATTCAAGACTGGATTGTTGTTTCGCACTGAGTTTATTGGCACATAATTGCTATGCTGTACTGCTCACCAGTAGATATCCCTGTCTGGGATATTGTTTTCCCAAACACTTTCAGGAATTCAAACAGAATCTTGAATTCAAGTTTTTACAGGGAGTGGTAGTGGTGGAGAGGTGGGGGGAGGTGTGTGTGTCTGAAATAGCTTTAAAGGCTTATCTAGCACTTCATTTTTGTGTCAGATATGCCCAAAAGCTGGGCTCAAGGGAATACGCAGCCAAATTCTACTTAACCCCCTTGCAATGTCTTTTGCTTTGCGGTTTACTTGGAAACAATTACAAGAGAAAAGAAGATCGTGTACATGGAAGTTGGATCCCTGCTAGCATAAGATAGTTGTATCTTATGGTACTCAGGGAACAGTCAGACAGGACATATTTATTCTCTGATTGCCTTGCCATTGTGATATGGTGGGTAAATGTTTCTTCTCCTTGTCTGGGTTTGCAAGGGAACATTCTAGGTTAGAATTTCACTGTGGGGCACATTGGTGATATTTTCTAGGCTGGGGATCCTTCACAGTCACACCTGTCCTTCTAATAACAAGCCAGTGTCCTTTCGCTCAATAGATCCTGTGAGGGAGTGCAAAGTTCCACTTCAGTAACCCAGGTTTCTCTTTTAATTGCTTACAGACAAAAAGCCCCAGGAGGATGCTGTTGTATTGTCTACATTTCAGGATTTTCCACCAAATACTTGTATATTTAAAAACATTTTCAAAAAAACCCCACTGAATTTTCTTTTAGTTTGGCAGTAACAGCTTATAGCAGGGAGCCAAACTGCTAGTGATGAAATGCACATTAAATGAACATTTCAATGCTATTAAAAATAATGCGCAGCCTTTGAAAAACGCAGGCCTAATATGATTTTGGAAAACAAATGAGGAGCTCTGATAAGTTTACAGCCATTGAATGCCTTCAAGTAATGATTGTTGCTGACATTTTCATATTTTATTTTTAATTGCTGCAGCTAATAATGGTAATGAGATAAAAATGACCATGGGTTGGGCATACCAGTGGCAATAGTGAAAAGGAGAGCACTGAGTTGGCTACAGCCCTGCTGGGCACCTGTCCTGCCTCATCTCTCCCACATGGGGACCCGAAGTGCTCCAAGCCTCACAGTTCCTTCTCCCTGCACAGCCACAAGGAACATGATGCAGAAGTGACCTTTAGGAGCAACAAACCACCACCAAGAGAAGCCCTGGGGAAAAGCCACCCTTGTGTGACCCTTGGAGATGGGTACTGAAGTTCAGCACTGGTGCACCCAGTGTTAGACCACTGCTTGGTACTGTATCAGGAGGGAAAGCAGCTCCTTCTTTAATCCTTGATGCAGAATTAAACCTAAAGCAGATAAGGTACTGTGGACTTGAGCTTTGACTTAGAGAGGCTGCTGCTGGATTTATTTGGCGTGTGAGTAATTAAAACCTCTAGACTTGCTGATTCAGGCCTAGTTATGACCCTGATTTGATCACTGTATTGTTCCATTTCTAATCCTTTACTGAGGTTTGAGCAGGTTAATCTTAGTGAAATGCTTGCTTAATTCTACCCTTGCTCATTTGTCCTCTTAAAATCTGCATAAAGAATGAAGAAATAGTAATTCTTTCAGCTTGTTTCAATTATTCTGAGAGCAAAGCTAATTCAGCTGAAGCAGCTTAAGAGGAACTTGATTGTATTTCTACAGTTGAGGCTAAGTGCCAACAAAAAATGAGGCACCTTCTCTGCTCCAGAGTGGTGCTGATACATTGCTATGGTTAAAATATGGAATGTGCATGTTTGGCTCTTGGATGGTGCACAACTTTTTCTCTAGTCTTATACCTTGCTGCCCACACCTGCCATCTCAGTATTTCTGCTTCTTTCCCTCCTCTTTTGGACAGCTGTGGCACATTAGTAAAGCAGAAAAAATGGAACTGAATGTATGGGTGTTCTCATTGTGAGAAGCAACAGGCTTTTTCTGTTGGCACTGTCTCATCAGAAGGGTTTTTATTAGTGTCTCTATTTCATCAGACAGGATTTGTAGCTAACTGCCCTTTTGGTGTGATCCAAAATGGTTATCCTTATGGTCTTATCTTGGCAGTGACGAATCGCATTTTTACAGGCATGACTTGTCCTGAAAACCAGAAATCTAGATTTCTCCTGTGATGTCTGTGAATGTACAGGTAGGTAAGAAGATGGCAGTCTCACTGTTACTCTTCACAGAGTACTTCAGCAGCTGGGAAAGCACAGCAGTGTTGTGGGAGGGTTGCTTTGTGGTGACTGGTTTCACCAGAGGATCTTTCACAGCTGACACACCTTTAGCACCAGGCACCGTATAGATGCTACCCAGGGTTTGGTGGGCAGCAGAGTGAAGATTTCTTTCTACTATGCTAGATGTCTGTCAAATCTGGAGGTGGAAGTACACTGTGGGCAGGAGGGGTGTCTTCATGTCTTTGTGGCACACAGCTTGCTCCACAGCAGCATGCAGGGGTGAGGGCCTGGAAACGTGGAAAAAGAGACTATGGGAAGAAAAACATTTGGGGGATCTGAAGTGATCTCGGACCAAAGACTTGCAAATGCAGGAAGCTCTATCAAAGGCTCTGGGATATATTCCACTTCTCCTGAAAGCTTTTGTCCTTCTCACTCACTTGGTCTACATGAGATGACCCCACCTGTGAATGTACTGAGGAAGTTATGCTTAGGCATCTTCCTCTGGAGTATAAACAGTAAATAACATGGCATTCATAGGGGATATATTATTTCCCAGAAAAGTAGGCTGCATGGGTGTGTTGCCAAAAGGGAGAGAAAAAGTGAAAAAATGATCTAAATACAAAGAAAAGAATGTAAAATTTAACCTGAGCAGTGGGTATTTGTATGGACCATAGACCTTGGCTGTCACAGAGTGCTTGGCACATGTCAGAGTGGATGGGTGAAAAGTGAGAGAAGTAGAACAGTTCTCACTTTCTGCTGCACGCAGCCTTTCAGTAGAAATTAAAGCTGCTTTAATTTTACAAAACTCTTGAGAGGCAAAATCTGATCTGAGTATTACTACAGTGTTGGGACAAAGCAGCCACTGTAATTCCCTTTTTCTCTTTCCCCAGCCATGCTTCCAGAACTCACTAGAGGTGACGCTGCAGTGCTTGAGCTTGAGTTGGCTTTATAGCACCGGGTAGGGATTCACTCCAGTACCTCAGAGGGAGGGAAGATGACTCTTTTGCTAGAAGCGGAGGGCTGTCTGAGATGTACTAAGAAAGTAATAAAAGCCTCAAAACAACAAGACAACAGCAAGAAAAGTTTCAGTGCACGACAGTCTGTGGCTTCTGAACAACAGTGAGCTCCTGCTGCAGTGAGCAGAAAACAATACCATATTGGCCATGGCACTTTGCTGCCAGGAATGTGGCTTTACAGACCACAGGAGAAATCTTTTAAACATGTTCTGATTTCTGCACTTGTTTTGTGAGCCAAGTCCCTTCCTTGCCTTTTACTAATATCATTCCCTAAAGCATTACGCAAGAGCGAAGAAAAGATTTAAGCCTGTGGAAGAGAGAGCAAAATAGTATTAAACGGGATTTCATTTTGGGAACAAGAAGTCACTATCCTCCAGCCCTGTGATTAGTGAATGCATTTAAGGAGGAAGTAGAGGAAAATACATATGACTGGGTCCTTCCCTAAAAAGATGAGATTTATTTGTGACGTACCCCTACTCCACATGCCTCTTCCAAACCCTTTTTACTCTTATGCCTTCCTTGCCTCCACAGAAACAAAAAGACAACTGAAATGAGCATAGTCAGAAAGACCTCTGAAATGTGGTTTGATTCCAGCATTATATCTCCCCTTGACTGCTCACAGTGGCACTGTATTGCCAATAGATTATAGGGTTGCAGCTATTTTCTATGCAGGAGAATACACAAAGGAAACCCCACCAGCCTTAGCAGTGCTCTCAATCAAGTAAAACCCCTTCAGCTTCCTGTTGCAGACCTCTTTATAGGATTCACGTATATTTTATCAAAGTTACATGCAATTCTGATACTTGTTTCTAAAGTGCTTTAGTATGAATCCCAAGATATACTGCAATGCTGCCGTGGCCCTTTTTAAAAAATCAAGTTTAGAACAGATTAAAAAATGAAATGGCTTGAGGCAGGGCTGGATAGAGCATTGGGTGGCATGGTTGAGTGTGAGGTGTCCCTGCCCATGGCGGGGGGGTTGGAACTAGATGATCTTAAGGTCCTTTCCAACCCTAACTATTCTATGATTCTATGACTTCATAGCACGTAATATGAGCAAATTTGACTCAATAGGCTTCTGTTGATATAAATAAGCAGAAGAAACACAAATGTATATCTATACAAAATCTTTTCACTCCTTGTAATTGTACCCTGGGAGCAGCAGGAGCGAAGAGGAGCATCACAGTTTCACCTCTCATAAATGAAGGTCCTGCAAGGAACTTAAGCCAGTTTTGGCAGAATTGCTTTTACAAGTGAACACACAAGTCAACACAGATGAGCTATAGCCTCAGTGGTAACCAATTACTGTGAACATAATTAATAACAACATGGAATAAGGAAATAAAAACAAAGCTTGTATTTACAAGTTGGGATTCTAATATTTTTATGTCTGAAGCTGTGAGGAAAAAAAAATTAGAAGAAAAGACTGTATTTTTTAAACTGTATTTCACAACTCCTTTGTCTTTCAGGCATTCACAAATTTTAGATCTGAAGGCTGGACAGAAAGCATGTTCTAGTTACAGTCTAATAAAGTGTTTAGGTTGAAGTCAGCAAAATCAGTATAGTGTGTGTGGGGTGATTTAAACAAAAAAGAATTCATTTTGTATGTAATAAAGCTTTAGTACTTACAGCTGTCCTCTTCTTCAGTAATACATTTCACAACATAACACGCATAGATGAAGCCCACCAGCTGAAACAAAATGTAATAACGTTAGATGTAAAGCAAGTACAAAAGAAAAAAGGGAATTAGTTGTAGAAAAGTAACGACAGAGACAGAACTAAAAAAAAGAAATAAATCACCAGACTCTGATGAGATGATGATAATTCTTCACAACAGTTTGGTAACTTTAATCGGAAATAGTCAGGGATCTTTTGCATCTTTCTTGAAAAACACGCTCCTCAATAAAACATCCAAAAATTGATCAAAAATTTTACATTACTGAATTGTCATCTTTCTAGTTACTGAAAACAAGAAAACCAAATGGCAGGTTGGATGGATGGACTTTTAGTGACTGAAAATGTAAATATTTCTGTCAAAATCAAATTTGTTATTCAACAAATCCTGACCCTCTAGCAGAACTCTGTGCTTTAGCAGAACTTTGCCCACTAAACGGAGGACAAATTCAGTACATTTGCAAACTGGCTATACAGTGATATTTTATCACTTGAAATTAGGACTGTGGATTAGTGGGACTTGCTCCTGTATCTGCAGTAGCTCCCAGGCCTCAAGACACATCTAACTGCAGCATCTCATGCTGCAGCTGGCAAATCTGTATCTTGTTGCTTTCATTCCTCTCCTCAGAGCATTCCCAGAAATAAACCGTAAACAGAAGCGAAAGGATTTAAAAAAATGAGTATCTGGAGTGGTTCTGGAGTACCACCTGGCAAAATAAAAAAAGGAATAAACGGCCAACATCACATGCCATGCACCAAGTATCATGTCAGCCCTCTGTTAGTCAGTCCTCCTGCAAGTTCTGTCATTGCTAGGAAGTTAGACCAGAAGCAATAGGACAAATACTAGAGCACCAGAATGTGCCACATGTTACATGCTTTACACAGTTTCCCTTACGTGTTGGTCTGCAGAGTTTTCTCTACTGATTGCCTACAAACTGTTTTCCATCCTTTAGATGATCACTAAAGTTTGCATCATTGGATGTAAAAGAATTTAGGTTATTTGATATCGGTAATGAAAAGTGAAAGATGCTGCCAAAATACGTTATTCTGCACAGGTCACCTCACAGAGATCTTTTCATGAGCTGCAAACTCAGCTGTAGACTTCGGAAATTGTTTCTTTATACAGATAATAAAACTGCCTAAAGGCTCAGCCCAGGAATGAGCTCTCTGTGTGTGGTGCAAACCCCATCTTTCAGAAAAAGTAATCAGTAATAAGTAATCAAATTAGACAATAAAAAGGGTTAAATCTTTCAGAAGATGACATATTGTTATGAATGCTTGTCAGTGCAAATGGATTTTTTTTTCATTAAACCAAGGCACACCTACAATCATTGAAATATTGTGGGTTCTTGGAGCCCTTAATATTACCCATATACATGAAATGCAAACAAATCCATTTTGTTTCCGAGTGCCTTCATGGTGACTGAGGCAGTCACAATGCCTGATTTACTCCAACTCTTGCACAGATATTCCTGGTATTTCTGTGAGTTTTCTATGTCTAAAGCTCTCCATACCTACAAATTCTAGCTTCTAACATCTGCATGGGTGAGAGACAGCTAAAGGAAAAGAAAAGCAGCTGTCCTAAAGACTTTTCTGAAGAGATCAAGACTTGATTTTGAGATCATACTGTAGGCAGCATAGATGTTGTCTGCTAACTGCTTAAGTTCCTGTTGGGAGCCCAGGAGCTGTATTACAATAGAACTAAGTCATTAATTTTGTCATTTATAATAAATCTGCCTTATAGTGCTGCTGGGAAGATTTTACACCTGGGAAGGATGAAATATTCACTGCTAGATACAAAGAACGCACTGTACCAAGAACAGTGGCACTCGGCTAATATCAGCATTTCATCTCCGTTTTATTGGATCACTCTTTCTTTTGGTTTCTTGGCTTCAAGACAGAGGCCTAATTTGCTCAACTGACTTATGCCCTGCATAACCCCATTGACTTCAATGACATTACATGGGGTTTAGTGCAGCAACAAATTAGGTCCAGAAAGGTTGTTCATAAATGATGCCATTCTTGGATTTGAATCTTGGCTTAATAGTTTCTCTGTTCTCTTTTTACAGACCATAAGATCCAAGATGATAGCTGAATAGTCGCATCTCTAGTAGGTTGAAATGGTAAAGCTTTTCTTGTCATAAAGTTCAGTATTTTACTGTCTTCTAAAACACCTCAAGTTCACTAAACTTTTCTCACAAAGCTCAGCAAACAAACTATCACAAATTGTGCTTACAACTGTTCTTTTAATTGTATTCAGTTGCTTCCCTTAAATGTCTAGGGAACTCCTCTGGTATACCAGTAAATCTTACAGCATTTCATCAGATGAGCTGGCTGATTAAAAGAGTGCTTTAAAGCTGGAAATCATTTTGTTCTAAATACAAATGGAAGTTTGTTTCATACGAGACAATCAGAGCTCACAAAATAAACCTCTCCTTCTCCCACATTAATCCAGCCCTTTGCTTGGCACACATACGAATTCTGTTTTAAATTGAACATCACATTAGGCTTCCTGTTGATGTTCCTCCCTCTTTTTTCTTCTAATTGCATCATCATCAGAGGACACACACTCAGAGCTGCAGCTCAGAACCAGAAGTGAGAGTTTTTACTTTTGAGTATGCTTAATGACCTGACCTCATGGTGACCACTGAGACCTCTGGGATGAAGAACATTCTTCTTGGGTGGACCAAGACCTCCTGTAGGAAGGGCACAGCTTACCTATGCATGTAGCAGAGATTTCTTGGGGACCAGTCATATAAAGTTATTAATGAATTCCCACAGAGATGAAGGGGTCTCCCAAAATTTACCATCTCTGTTATAATGCAAGATGCATTTCTTTGACCTTGTTTCTCTCAGAAAAACACGCTACAATGTACTGATATACAGCACTAAATAAATAAAAAGATTTTCCAACAAAACACTTCACTGAAGACACTCCTTATCAGCAGAAGAAATTAGTGAAAAAACCCCAGACCAAACCAGCCCAAATGATAGAGATCACATAGCTTAATATGTGCCTGGGAAACCCTCAAACATAGGAGTGCTGAATGCATGATGAAAATTCCACAGAGGAGAGTCTTCCTGATTCAGTATCTCAGAAAGATTTCTGTGTTATGTGAGAAGGAAGTGAATGAGTACTCAGAGATAAAAAAGAGGCGCCTGCCTCAGAAAATCAGTTTAAAACTAGGAAAGCCAGCTTGAAAACTCCTGTTGCTTTGCGTCCTTTTATTGAAAAAGGAAAAAAAAAGTATTTATTTATTTACCAAGCTTTCTTTTATAAACCATGTAGAGATTAAAAGAAATAGGTGCAATGAACAGATCAGTTCTGCATCCCAGACCCATCCAGATTAGGTGTCTGCACCTGTCCCATTCACATTTGCATGCTGGAGTATGGGCCTCCAGAGGAGAAGGAATCATTAACAACACTGCTTCTCAGAACAATTAGAGAAAGCCTGTTTTTATGAACATAATTTTCTGCAGCTTGAAAAAATTGTCTCTTTACAACTTTCCCTGATGTGTCCATATGAGAGTATAAATGACATTGCTCTTTTAAGAGTGTGACATTATCCATCCCTGCACCAGCTCCCTGGGTGTTACTGTGATGGCATCTGATGACCATTTTTATATACAGTGATCTCAGATGTTTTTTTCTTTTTATTTTGGTTTTTTTTTTTTGTTCCATCTATAAACACCTTGATCAAAATATCATTCGTTCTCCTAAGGCAAAACAGAAGACTAGCAGAAGTCCAAAGTCAGCAATATGACAACAGTACTGAAGGCTTGTCAATGACATTAATTATAGGATTAACTTAATGCACTTTATTGCCTTATTATAGTGCTATAAGGCAAATAAAAAATGTAGATAAAATATTTCCTACCCAAATCAGCAGCATCTTCTTACAGTGCTAGAGAGTCTTAGGAAATCCCAGGTTTTCTGTGAGTGTACTTCAAGACTTGCTCAAAATGTCAAGTGCTGTGATCAAATTTGATCAGAATTGGTATTGATCAAAATCCTGTCTTGCTATTTTTTCTCACTTGTTTTATGCAGATGAATGTTTTCATATACTGCAAATAGTACCAGATTTGGGAAAAATGCTATTATATGAAACCCTATCCTTTGTGTTCAAGGTCCTCACCTTCCCCTCTTTTAAAGCAATATCTCTATTATTAGGAGTTATATTTATTAAGCCAGATACCTGAAAGAAAAGAATGACAGCAAGGAAAAAGCAAAACCTAAAACTAGACAAGATCCATCTGGAATAAGGCAATGAGGAGAAGGTTCAAGATGAAGATGAATGAGTTAAGGGTTGTGGAAATAGCACATGATCTTGGCTTCAGCGAATGAGCATGCTCTACTCTGGAACTGGACTTTGTAAGGAAAAATGGACTTTAGATCTAAAAACCAAGAAAACATTGTGGTTTTCTACGGAAAGATGTCACAGTACCTTCTGAAACAGCTGAAGCTTGTGTATTTATTTTCATTTTTTTGCAGGATTCTACAAACACTGTGGTTTTAAGATCTTAGGAAAAAAATGTGCTATTTCAGAGAATAATGCAGAATTACATGAAGGTTAATTTGGTCCTGCGAACTTTACATTACAAAGTGTCAGTGTTACATGTCTACCCACGTACAATTTAATCAGATTTCTTAAGTTTACAGGGGCTGCACATATAAAGACCTTGTGATGATGTGCATTTAAGGAACAATATTGGATTTTTGGAGGCTGGAGAGATATATATAAATATATTATGAGCAACTGAAAAACTGGAGAATTACTATCTATAAAGCTTCTAGTGTATTGATTTTCAGAAAAATCATACTCATTATTCAGCAGAGAAAGTGAGACAGAGGCCTTTCTCTTATATCTGTAGAATTAAGTCAGTGCCACAGGGGTTCTAAAGCTGCCCCCTGCAAAAACCTTTTCAAGCATGATTCCACTGCCTGTAGCAGCAAGCATCAGTGAGTGAACATCATTGCTAGATTTTAATTTAAAACTCAAGCTATGTCCCATGGAAACTACTCTGTTGAAGTATGCTTTTATTTGTGCTTACATTTAATATTATGAGAATTCTGTCATTCCTCCAAGTTTAACTATCTTTCATCATGAAAGGAGCACTGGGAGACTATTGATATCAGGGCAGATTCTGATGAGGAATGTAGACTGTGTGGCCTTGCAGTCATTTTTCTACAGAATTAACTACCTATATGCTGTCTGGAAAGAATAATTCATCAGCATGGCCAAGTAGCTTTATTCTGTGAAATAAAATACTAGTTAAAGGAAAACAATGTTAAGTTGCCATGTTCACATGAACATCTTGTGGGCAATCATGAAATTCAAAACCAGACCAAATGCTCAATTTGTTATACTATGTAGTTGTCAAATTCCTTTCCTTTCCTTTCTTAAGCTGAAAGCAGCCTCAGCCATTTTTGATTTTTTTTCCCCAGCAGGCACAGTAAAAACATGAATCATAAATACAGATAAATCTAGATACATCGGAAAATTGCAGCGTGATAAAAATTGCATTTATTTCAACTAGTTTACCATAATCTCTTTTTATATCAGCTGTCTAGAAGGTGCTTAGCATAAAGTATTACTCAGTAGACTATTCAGTTTTCTGGAGATCTCCTTTTTTGTAGAAGCATTTGAAGATCAATGTGAAGACCTGCTAGAATACTTTTGTTTGAAATGCTGCTGGCATTTGAGAACAGTTCTGTCACGTTCTGGGCAGCTATTCCCTTAGTGTCTTCCCTGGCAAGCTTTTTCATCTGATGAATTGAAGAGTCCATAGGGGCACTGAAAATCACAGCACTGTGGCTTGTCAGATAGGAGCTGTGCAAACCTTTACAACGGTAGAAAGCAAGAGATACTTGCCTGTTTTGAAGCTGTATTACAGAGACTCAGCTTGACCCAAATTTCCTGAAAGTTTAGACAAACTTTCCTGCATATGTTATCTAAAACTTTCTACATATCATCCCTCTTCCTAGGTATTTCAATGTGATTTATGCTTTTGATAACCACAAGATATTTGGCACTTTGCCATGATTTAATCTCACAGCTGAAGAGTAGAATGCCCTTTTTCCTGCTTCAGACATCAAAACCAACCCAAAATACAGGACCTACCAGTTTGTATGATATGGAACTGGGGATTGCTTATTGCAAACCTCTGTGTTAATTGAACTGTAGAGTTCCTTGTAGATTCAGGCTTCGTGCAGAACTTTGCATTTGTGCTCCCACAGGTGAAATGCCCCAGCTGGGACTGACAAGCTGACTTGTGATGATCCCCAGATCACAGTTTAGAGTAATGACAGGGCTGAGAAGCCAAGAGAAAATTCCCTATCAGCTGCACTCAGCATGGACTTGGTTCAGCCCAAGTCTGAATTGATCAGTGCAGGCTGAAGGCATTAGTGCTGCAAAATGATTAGGGTTAAAGGATATATTTGATTACATATTTTCATTAATTTCATCCAGCCTGAGTCTATGGGAAGTCCTGAAAATGGAAAAGTCCATTGCTCTGTTTTCTCTCTTAAGGTAGATCTGAAACCAAACTTGCCACTGTCAGAACAGTGCTCCGATTATACAGAGGTCAACAGCGTGTGGTGACTGCTGTTCACATCAAAGGGATTTAACCATTAGAGCAGTGTAGACTGCGAAAAATCATTCTATTTATTTTTAAAACAAGGCCAGCTTCCTCTATCCACTCAGCAACAGCAAAACAAAGAATGAAATTGAAACAAAATAAGTAAAAGGCTTTAAAATACTTATCACCCTGGTGATTATCTTTGTGTTAATAATAGGAATAGATTATTAAAGCAAAAGTCTATATGTCTCTGTATGTGGACTTTGCTTTGAAGGTTTTCTAGGAAGAAAACTTATATGGAAAAAACTTTGGTTTCTCTTGTCTTCTAGGAATATTTTGGAATGGTTTAATCATCTGACTTTGGTATCTGACTGCCTTTGGCAGCAGTAGCTTTTCTTACCATTATATCTAAATATGCTATATCTAACTAACCTTTTCCAGACAGCCATAGGATTAGGATAAGAAAAATTAGTTTTTTTATGCTGCAGATCTAAGAAAGCCACAGCCTGCTCAGAGCTCACCAAATGAATGCCTAGCATTTTACATTGAATTGCCTTAGAAAAATGAGTTGATTACCAGTGCTAGTCAGTCTTTGGAAGGGCTGTAGGAAATAAAGTGCATACTTGAAGTTTGTGCAGATTGTATTGGGGGAACTATTTTGCTGGTACAAGAAAACTTTGAATTCTTGATAAACAAACATGTATGAGTGCTTCTGTTCAGTGAAAACCCATCTCTCCATGTTGAGGCACCCATATGGCAAGTGAAGCTTGATGATGCGGGTGTGAACATTGGGCTCTCAGATCCAAGGAACAGAAGCATTCAAAGGAGAGTAGAGTATGAGAGAGTAACATGTTGTTGAGTCTGCCGGTTTCTCAGGACTGTGGCCAGCCACAAAAACTATGTAGAGTAAAAGTTCAGAAAGGAAGCACAGGTTATTTATTCTTCTCCATCATTACATATTAGGTTAAGTTAGAGCAATGCTGTCACATAAATGGCAAGAGCCAGAACATTTCATCAGAGGTGAGACTTTCTAGTAACAATTGACTCTTTCCCTGCGATGCTGCTTTTTTCCCTGTGATGAATTGCTGTTTATTTGAAGGTTCTGATGGTGGTCGTAGAGTCAAGAAGCTTTATGGTGCACAACAGCTTTGGCACTACACTGGCTTCATGGTGGTTGTTATGCTGTTAAGGCCTAATAATGCGCTTATTGAAGTGCATCACTGCTGGTGATGGCAGTGCTGCCAAGGCAGACTGACGTTTGGTAGGCAAAATGCACTGCTCAGCTGAAGCAGCTCTTCAGTAACCTTAAGAGTCAAGTTCATTAACTTACAGAAAGAGAACCAAATAAAGCATTTATAGGAAAAGCTGTGGTGGTGTGATGTAGATGAATAGGACCTGAAGTTATAAAACCTGAACACTGATTCATTATTAAAATATAGTAATAGCAATTCAGAATTCCAGTGGGAATTGTGGACTAACAGCAGAGGATAGACTGATATCTTTGGCAGTGCCATCAGCAATAGAGGTGCCAGAAAGGTAACTAAGTCAGAGGGAGGCTTTGCCTGTGTTCTCTGGCTGTCTGTGCCCATGCACAAGATGGGAAGATGGAATATCTGACAGCATAGCCTTTCTCTCTGGAAATGAATGCAAGCAGGATGGGGAAGAATGAACTTGCCTTAACCAAACAGCTTCCTCAAACCTTATACTCTGAAGTAAGGAAAGAGAGGTATCTCTGAAAGTACAAAGCAGTCTGCATGGGATTTTCCACATCACTGCATCTCCCTAGGATCCATACGTCTAGCAAATACACTGCTTAGCACAAACATTTTGCTCTAAATGCCCAATATAGCAGCATCAAGTGTCAGGGGGGTTTCAAGGTCAATAAAACCTTTTCCTGTGGCATCTAATGTTTAAAGTAACTGAACTGAGCTCATGTTTCAATACTATTTTCCCTCTCAGCATTAGCCTACTGAAGGCTTTTTCCACCTTTGTAATCTATAATAAAAGACACGTTTCGGTGCTACCTTTTTCATTCAGCAAAATCAGCTAAGCAGACTTCAAAAAGCAAATGCCAAAGTGCTTTGTGAAATCTTTCCTGCAAAAGGAGAACCACTGGAGAGTTTAAAGGAATATCACACCATGTAGCCTAGGCTGGTACAAAGAGAGATTACACTCTAGAGCATCCAAGTGGAAGCACAGTTTGAATTCCATGGCCAAAGGCACCTTTCCTCTTACAGCCCTTCTGCTGAAGGGCAGGGGATCACTACCTTGTTTATTCAGCATGAAAGATAGTGATCTCCTTGGCCCAAATGGAAATAGCTTGATGGCAAAAGGTCCCAGTCATCACCTGGGGTGGCAGGATACATATGAATAAATTCTGCACTATGTGTGACCAGAAAACCATGATTCTTTTCACTGAGGATTCCAGTAACAGCATATCACATGAGGCATCGGGGGGAGATGGCGAATTATTAAGAGAGAACATTCTCGGAAAGGCCATGTCCTCAGAGTCTGTGCCTCATTGCAGAGAGTTAAGTGGATGAGTTATATCTGACAGTTTATGAACCTTGTTAATATAATGCAGTACCTGGGAGTGTGCCAGCCATGGTGATCAAGGAAGTCTAAATTAGAGCTCTGCCACTGACAGACATCAGATGCCTATTTAAAACTGTTTCATCTGAACCAAGCACGTCTCTCATCCTCTAAAGCAGTGACTGTCAGCTTGAAGCTCTGAAGCTCTGTGTGGCTCTCAGTAGCCAGCACACATCTCTTCCCTAGGTCTCAGTAAGAGGCTATTTAACATGCTGATGCAGAAACTGCTCTGGTAGGAGGAGCACAAGTGACAGCGGTACCTGCCATGTTAGTCTCCATGAAAAATGTGAAGTTTGTAGGTTTTTTAACCCACATATGGTGAAGGCTGCAGCTCTGTCACCTACTGCAGGCACAGGTCACTCAGAGCAAGCCATACACTAGCAGATTGGGATGCCTTGGCCTCTGCAGGAGAGATGAGGTAAAGTTGCTGCACCAGCTGAGAAGGACAGTCACCATCCAGCCTTCACACTGGCAATGGACTGCATGAAGTGAGAGAAAAGGCCATAGCTCTTTTCCTTCTGCTCTGGCAGCAGCACACAGTAGCCACCATGCTGGGACAGCAGCTGTGTTCCTTCTGTGCCCCTGAAAATGCCCTGCCTTTCTCCTTGCTTCCAGAACCTCCCATTTCTGTGATTGTTTGCCCTGACATGGACAAAATTTAATCTTTTATAAACATCATACCAATTTAGGCATCTATTTTATCCTATTTGATAGCAATGAATGCAAGGTGATAGTTGTTTTTTTTTCACATAGAACTCAAGATAATTTCAATTAAATCATAACATTTCTTTATAACCATTCCTAAATAGGTGAATAGATCCTGCAATCCTTCACTATGGAGGAGAACAACTGTCTTTTAACAACTCCATCCCTATTATGCTTTATTGCTTTGATAAATGCTGTGCCCATCACTGTGGAGGTTATTGTAGTTCAGTAGATATGTATTAATACACTGTTTGATCTAAGGTTTAAAATGAACTACCTTATCTTTGTGAAGGCTCCTTGTTACAGATGAGATATACTTTCATAAACTCATAGATTTGGCTTTTTTTTTCACATTTAGTGCAGTAAACCATTAATACTATCTTTGAATACTCAGGAAGATATGTAATTCTTGGAAAATGTACAACAGTATTAGCAGGCAATAAATTATCAATCTGCAGTAATACAAGTCTGCAGCATGAACATGGAAATGTACAAGGTATAACATGTTAAGTATGCAAGTCCAGTGGAAAGTCAGCGACATTGCAGAATAAATTTAGAGTCATAGAAAAATGGAGGAAAACCAAACAGCACCTGAGAAAACCTCAATATTTTATGCCAAGACAAATGAAACAGCAGCCAAACATTGAGTGAACAGGGACGGTAATGGCAGCAGGCCTTATTAAAGCTAAAAGGTACAATTTGCAAGATTTGACATATGAATGTGCTACTCAAATAAAACAGATCCTCTGGTTAGATGTCTACAAATCAGAGTTGACACAGGTCTCATAAGCAGGTCTCTGTTTCCCAAAGAACTGAAGCAGGTCAGATGCATTAATAATATTGAAGAAAATGGTCAAACTTAAAGTTGAAAATACCAAGACACCTCGCACCCAAAATTTGTTAGGGCAGAAACATTTGATTTCCAAAAGTGCGGCAGGTTGTGTTTAAATAACCAGTTTGGCAAAACTACTGTGATCTGGTAGTTTTGGTCCCTTCACTCAAAAGTCTGGGGACCTGGATGGGACAAGCAGAGCTCCTGCTTGGCATGTGTTCCTCTGCAATGAAAGGAGCAAATGTGCTGAGGCAGGTGGCTGTTTACATGCCCAGAAAGCCTGGGTTCTCACAAGCTTCTCATGAAAGGTTTGCAAAATTGCCACCAACGATAAAATTCCATGGCAAGGCGATAGACTCCATGCTTAATATGTGCCTGATTAGCAGGTGCTTGCCTCTGAATTTCACTCTGATCATCCACATGCTTCAATTTAGCCAGTTGTATGCTTTATACAACTGGGCAGCAAACAGATGTGAAGCCCTACTTATACTCAGAGATACTTTATTTGCATAATTCATGAAGATACCTATATTATCTGAAGGATGGCATCTAACACAAAAGCCTGCCTTGGAATCTTTTTGTTCCTCATTCTGATCATTTGGTCAAGCTATCTCGTTCAACTTCAATTCAAAATTTGAGTAAAGATTCCCCATCCATTTGCTTTGAAACTGACAGAGCCACCCTAATGCTCTTCTGTATTCTTTTGGAGATATCCTTCCAATTTCCTTTTAACCTTCTTTTGAAGACATTAAATTTCTCTACCAAACATGAAGATCCTGATGATGGCATAAGTTTTTTTTTTTCATTCTTATATCAGTTCACTTGGTCTTGAGGTCCTACTGAGCCCACTTAATTGTGCAGTTCATTGTCCTTGCTGCTGTCTCAGTCAGACACAATCATTCACTATGGAGGTCCTTCCCTGATAAAAGTGGTTCAGAGAAGAACTGTAATGAGTGGACTACAGGGAGGAGATTAAGTAGTTTAGCTAAGCAAAGGAGATGAAACTTCATCACAAGCAGTAAAAACAAGGGAGTAAAATGTTGCTAATGACAGGATGACGCAGTTTTTTAGATAAATGTATTGTAAGCATCTGGACTGAAAGATAGAAATTTTGACAAGTTAAAGGAAAAATTTTAATAAAAATTGTGGTGAGCTTTCCAACCTAGGACATTTTAAGATCAAGATGAAATGCATTTTAACTGTAGTTCAGGCAGGAATTAATTCAGAGAATCTCTATGCCTGTGCATAGAGGCCATACTAGGTAATCGCAACATTTTCTTCTGGCTTTATGGTTTTTCACTCTAATATGGTGCATGCAGTATTAGTATGCAACAGTTCTAGTGTACAGTAGTATTTGTGAGAAAAAAAAAAGCAAACAAAAAACTAAACCAAAACCATACCCCACAAAAGTGGAAAAAATAGCAGAGAAGCTTGTAGTGATACAAAAGTATTTGCAATCACTATATAACTCACAGCAAAGTACAATTACCTTCAACTGTATTATAATTTCTTTAACTATTTTTTTCTTGAATAAATTAACTTCAATTTGCACTTTCAGTAATAAGTAGCACAGTGCGTATTCCACCATTATTACTACACTTAATTCACTAGACATGTAATTGACATTGCTATTTATATAGTGCTGAATTAAATCCGAAGAATCCCAGGAAAGGAGTAACCAGCTTATTCCAGACCTCACCTTAATATTTAATATGGAAATATGGGAAAAAGAGTCACACCTGGAGAGCTTCAACCCTTATGTGAGAAACTGCATATGAATCTTCAGAAAGGAAGAAAGTGATATCTTAAACTATACTGCTGAAACAAAATGCAGAGGATTTGAAGACAGTAAAAAGCACCTGGGATGATGGTAAAGAGAAGGGAATGAGGGAACATGTCACCTTGACTGTTTCTTTCACTTTTTTTCTAATTCTTCCTTTTTTATGGAGCATAATATTTCTGACTTTTCTATTCTATAGAGGGGTGTGATTAGTATGAAATGTGCAGAGGGACAAAATTTCAAAATAGGCATTGTACCACTGGCAGGAGGTTGCCTGAGGCAAACATCTCCTCTCTGCTGATCACCACATAACCACAGTTCCAAGCTTTTGATTTTATGAAATGATCAGGTGCAGAGACTGAAGGCTACAAGCACACCAGGGCAGCACATCACTGGTAGAGCCCTCCCTCATCAGCAAGCAGCCTTAACGAAAGGTATTAAAATAAGTGAACCAGCAGTGACAGGAAGTTGTACAGTGGCATAATTCTGCACAATGACATAAATCAAGTGTCTTATGGAATAGGGCCACACCAATGAGACAGAGGCACCATGCTGCCTAAAGAACTATAAATATTTTATCTTCACAAAATAGAGCACATTCTTGGGACCTGGATAATTAACAATGCAGGGAAATATACTCTGGCTATGTTGCTAAATCAGTAAGAGCCAATCTCTGGCTTCAAGACCAAATTTGTGTAGACTGGCTGTTGTCTGCACCAGTTTGGTGGAGCTCCAGCAAGAGCACAGAGGCTGTGTAACACTTGACTGAGATTTCTAAGAGTCCTGTGCAGTGAGACTTACAGCTCTGAGGAAATGTCATCTTCTCTGGTTTTTTTTTCAATTAGTTCAGAGTGTCTGAAATAATGAGGACTGTGTCACAGCCCAACAGAGCAAGGTTTTGCCTTCTAGTATACTATTGCTGTACCATCAAAGAGCCATGTCATACACGTCCAAATTTTTCTCTGTCATGGTTTAAACCCAGCAGGTAGGTTTTCCATCCACTTTCTTAGGTCTTCTCCACAATCCCACAAGTAAAATCATAGGGTGGCCCATGGCATGTATGTCCTATATCTTCTCTCTTGAGCAGTAGGACGCTTTTTGTTAATAGCTGAGATGTGTATTGGTACACGTGGGGAGCTGGATAGATAGGACAGATCATCTCTCAATTGTAACTCCTTGGACAGTTTTCCCACAGCTGAAATGACAGAAGGGGTGAGACTGTCTTCAAATTTTTGGAGCTGACAAATCAGTTCATCCACTGTTGGTGGTGCCATATCATGCCAGGTCATTGATGCCAAATGAGAGCGCATATGATGATGGTGTACTCCATGTAAATTTCCGCCACATGGGTCATGTACACTTGACTTCATCTTGATCTATGGGTGCATTCCTGCCATCTGGCCTGCGACAGATTATCTCTACAATGGCTGATTCCTTTAGAGACTAGATGCCTTTCTCAGTTGGACGGACAACTCATAACATTGTCTTATATGGAAACCTTTCTTTCACAGCTGCCAAGAGCCACCTCCAAAGGCTGAGGGACTGTTTCTCTTTTGCCATTGATTTGTCAGTTCCCCCTTCCCTAGCAAGTGATCCCAGCTGCTTGGCTTCCCTACCTTCTAGCTTGTGACTGTTGTCCCCATTGTCTCAGCATCAGAGCAAATAGGTGACATTGTGCTTCCCTAGGTGACAGGTGAAATCTTTTAGCATATTCCTTAGCTTGGTTGAGGTCTGGGGTCGCTAAGTCACCTCTTCTTCCTCTTCCTCTGATCCACATAATAATAACTCTTGCTAAGATGCTGTGCCATGTAGTAAGTGCATTGGTTCTTCATCTTTCTTCACTGTATGGGTTGTTCTTTGTGCCTCTTGTTTGCGTTTCCCCTTGCATACAGGGGCAGCTGATACTGGCAAGAACTGGTCCTTTGGTTTAGCTGAAGTGACTATTACTCTGGTTGTAGTGTCTGCAGTGTCTGCCACTAGGGTTGGAGTGGCTGCAGTATCTGTTGTCAGGGTTGGTGCAGATGCTGTGCTTGGGGGTTGAGTAGCACCAGCAGCTGTGTTGTCTGTTGCTATCAGGGTTTGAGTAGCTGCCGTACTTGTCGTTGGGGTTGGTGTTGCTGCTGTACTCGAAGTTGGAGTAGCTGTGTTGTCCGTTGCTTTGCCATCAGATCTGGAGACATCTTTTTCCTTTTGAAGGTGCTGGACAATGTTGAACAGGGCTCTGTAAGCATAGGCTAAACCCCAGCACATTGACATGATTTGTCCCTCTCTGGGATGATGTCATGGGTGTCGCGGTGGGCGAGAGTCAGTCACACCACTCATGGAGTTATAGTGAATGCTCTGTTTAATGGGTACAAGTGCTGT
>JASSUY010020279.1:0-14044 GCA_032466535.1 Forpus xanthops
CTGAAAAATCCATAACACAGTGCTACACCAGCTACTGCTTAAAGAAAAATGACTGCTGCTGCTGAACCCATGACAAGTAGCAACAGGTTTCTCTGGGTCCCACAACAGTCATTCCCAGGGATTTACAACATCATATATTAAGTACAGTAACTAAGACAACCCACCTCAAGAAACTTGAGGGAGATATGAGGGAAATGTGCAGAACTGCTTGAAAGTAGGGTAAAAAGATAACCCATGATTATTATTCTTGTAATGCCATTTGCTAATCAAAACCAGATTTCATCACCTACTGGTTCTCTTCTAAATTCACCTATAGGAGCTAAATCCTGCGCGTTGAATTTCCTTCACCTCAAAACAACTGAGAGCTACCCAAGCAGGATTTTGCCTTGTAAGACGAGTGAAAGCACAGCTAAACCAAAGCATGCAAGAGAACCGTGTCAAACATCTGTACCTTCAAAATCAGTTTAATGAGCAATTAGAAATTATCCACCCTTCAACTTCAGTTACTTGTACACATCCCCATGTAGTGCAAAAGCCCTATGCTTCCCACAGTAAGGAAATCCAGGAAAACCTTGTTGCATCCCCACCAAGCTGCAGGGCTCACGGGGAAGGGATGAACCCAAAAAGCCCTGGCACAGCACTGCCAACAGGTTGAAGGAGGTGGTATTTCC
Source organism: Forpus xanthops (assembly GCA_032466535.1). Taxonomy (NCBI): domain Eukaryota; kingdom Metazoa; phylum Chordata; class Aves; order Psittaciformes; family Psittacidae; genus Forpus; species Forpus xanthops. The sequence continues at coordinate 672 of JASSUY010020279.1, forward strand.
CCTCAATGCAGCACTGGTGACGCCTCCTCATTCCTGGCACTCACAGCAGTTACCTTAGCAAGGGAGTAGAAGGAATCAGCAACACCCCCACTTACGGAGTCAGGCATCTACTTTAAGATGACACAGTTGATATTCAGCCCACCTCAGCTTTAGCTCTTCACAGCTTTGGTGCCTACTTCAAGCTTTAGATTGACTATATGGTTAATGAAATGAGAGGGGAACTTCACTTCCCCCGGGCAGTTCAAGCCACCTACCAAGTCTGCCAAAGGCCATAATTGGCCCTGTACCACAAGAAGTTTTAACCATCTTTCAAAACCTCAGAGCAAAGCTGCATAATTCTTGAACATCCACTGACATCTTACACATTAATCATGTAAATCCATCCGGTAACAGCAGCTGTCAAAACGGAGCTTTAGTCCTGTCCTTCTACTGTGTTACAATGCTTTCCACTACAGGTATTCACAGCCTAAGCCCTACCACAAATGTGCTTTTACTTTAATGTGCTTTGAGCTTTCAGATGCCTTCAAAGCATCATAAAAAGCCAATGAATTATAAAACCTCTCCATACATTTCCAGCCTGCAGAGGGTATTATGACTAAGACAGAGAGGGTGGAGATAGGTCAGAAAACAACAGGATAAGCAGGAAAAGGTATTCCACTAAAGCCCAAGCACTACAGTAGCAGGGGGCACATGCTTTTCTGTTACCATGTGTGCTGCGCACGAGCATTCAGCTGAACTGCAAGGTGCATAGTAAAATCCCACATTTTGCCATTCCCTTCTGCAAGCTATACCTCAAGGGGTTTGTTACACAAATTGCTTGTCCTCTTCCTTTTGAAACCAGAAACTTTTTGATCACTTGATCACGAAAAGGTAGAATTTATCAATCGAGGCTGCTTCTACCAACTGACTGGTTCATTTCTAGGGCATTAATTGTGGATTATCTGACACTCAACAGCTGCAGAAGAAAGAGACTGCCGCAAATGCAAGTACTGTTCTCATTGAGATCTTACTGTACAAACTTCCCCTCCTTCCCATTTACACAAGTAAAGCCCCACAAGAACTCCTTCAACTGGTGTGCTTCTATTTAAAACAGAGAATACCAAGTTACACAGAAGCAAGCAAAAAGATTGGGGGCAAGAATCTTCCTACTTTATCTCACTGCATTCACAGGTATGCTGTACTCCCGTTTAGAGGTGAAAACCCCACAGAGAACATTTACATCCTGCAGATACTGCCTATGTAAGGCCAGAAACAATCCAAATTCAGGGTCGTTATGTGACTTGCAACAGCCGTGGTTTAACTCTGGGTGAAAAAATGCCTTCCCCTTACTGTTATCAATGTGCAGAGATCAGTGTCTGCCCAGTGCTCCACTCTTTCAAGTACTTTTCCTGGGTCAAAAGCAATCAGTAAATGTAAATATCAGCCTTCCCACAACCTGCTGCAAGATGCTGCTTTCCTTGAAGCTCTCTGCTCATTGCATTACAGTCCAACACCTGGAAAACTGCTCGATGTTTAGTTACGTACTGCTGTCTTCCAGCGATTCCAACCAGCATTAGTACGTGCTACTTTACGCAGCGCTGGCTTAGAAATGCAGCTTCTTTCAAGGCTGCTGCTCTGGGGGCTTTGTGCTTTGAAAAGACATCAGGCCACTAATTTAGGCACCACGTCAGCAATCCTACAAACTCTGAAGCAGCTCACAACTACATCTGCTGCTTGCAGCTTGTGTGCTCACCAGTGACCTCAAAACACACAGGAATACAATCAGCAACTGAGAGGGAGGGAGGATCTCGAATAAAGCACAAATGCAAAGACAGCCACTAAAAACAGTGCTGAAGCTCAAGATCCTGCTGTCTACAATACCTCACAGTACTCTGTTTATGTGTCATGCAAACAGTACCTCGTGAATGAAGACAAATCATATCTCCAGAAGAAACCTTTTGGATCCTGGAGCCCCTGCTCTAACCTGCCAGCCTTAAAGCATACTGACAAGAAAGCTGCATTACAAATAACTATATGAACTTGATAAGGACGGCCTTGCTTGTATCTGAAATGGTTAAAAATACTCCCTGACTCCATTACTTACAGGATCTATTTCACCAAAGCTATTGAATTTAATAACCTGGCACCTCCGGCACACTCAAAATACTCGAAAACGTGCAGGGATAAGGGTGAAGGACTCTCCTCCAGCTGTAAAAACATGCAACCACGATGTGCTGTCAGGGAAACACAACTCCCTCTTTCTTTGGCAAGGGGTGACGCACAGCACTCTCCTCTAAGGGAATTCCTTTTGGTTTCCAGAAGATTAGTCACAGTGCTAAGGAAATGCTATAGCTACAGCACATTTCTGTTCCTTGGGGCAGCACTGCAATCCTTCCCTCAAGGTCTTCTTACTTAGAAACACATCGCACTGGGTTCCTCTCTCTAATCCCACTTACCCAGGAATAACGTGAGCCCTTTTAGCATCCTGCAATACTACAGACTTGTCAACAGGTCCCTTGCTGGCTGGTGCATTCCTATTCACCACTAGCCGCTGTTTGATTTGCATTGAGCTTCACTTCCCAGCTTGAGTTCACACTGCCCATAAAACCCCATCTGCTCTTGCAATGGGGAAATCAGGGACTTCCTAAGAACCAACTCAGGGTCCTCTGCCTGCAATCCAATGAAGCTGTGGCTCTGCAGCAAGCCACATGGGATAGACATAAGCTACCATACAAGTCAGATGCAAGAACCATTCATGTAGAACGCACTTGAGGAAGAAAAGCTGTTTCCTCCAAAACCACTTTGAAGGGTGCCCTAGTACAGTGGCAGAGAGGATTTAGGATCACAGCCAGCTTCTGGACCACCCCTGCGCAGCACTGGAATTGCAACCATTAGGGACACAGGTCACTTTACTGTCTGTATGAAAGAAGGTCTCCAGACCTCCGTGGCCCACATCTGCTGAGCTGACCCCAGAGTGGAGCTGAGGCTCCCATTCAGTGCAGAATGGGAATTCTGAGAAAAAGGGGAAGTGGGGAATATGTTAAGCATTAAGTTCAGTGCTCAGAGCCAGTGAAGCATTGAAGCACCATGGTGGCATCCTACAGAAGCTGCTAAGCACTGGGATGCAGGGCGGCTGCAAAAGCAGAGCACAAGATCCCAGGTGGAAGCTGGCACTCCCAGTGCCTGCATCTTGGCTCTCTGTGCCTTGCTAGCCTGCAGAGGGCTGGCGCACAGGGAGTCTCCAGGCACATCAGAACAGCCACATTTACTGCCACTTTGCTTATACGGCCTGGCACACGGAAGGGCCGAGCTCCTCGGGCAGCCAGCACCGCCTGTCCCCCATAGATCGGCACAGCACATCATCTCCAACCCAGGTTTGTCACCCAGCAGCAATGTGAACTGAGGATCAGCCTCAATTTGCTTTGCAAGCTCATACATCTTCACCTGGGGCCCGAGGGTTTTCCAAAGCCCTCATGCTCTCTCTGAGTCAGTGCATGAGCCTGGCTGAAGTTAACAACATCAAAAAACGCCATTTGACTTCTCGTAGTTTCCTGGCTCTTTATTCAGCAGACAGCTGTGCCGAATCATGCTCCAGCTAGGCCCACAGACAGGATCATAAATAGCCTGTATAAAAACCACCCAACTCCAAACTGTTGTTCCAAGCAGCATTAAATCATTCCAGTCCTCCCTCCCTTTCAGTCCATAAACTTTTCCCTTTGTTCTTGAGATGAGATACTGTAACGATGTTGTGGCTCACGGTGAACATTTTATGGATGACTTACATATCCGAAGAGCAGAGCACGGATGCACATAACAGAGGTGCTTGATGACAGACTTACGTTTGGGTCAGTTATCAAAAAGAACAGTACAAACGCCCTTGGGTCACTGAATTTGTGTTCTAAAATGGTATTTGCATATCTGCATAAACTGGCCTCACTCCTAAATCAGTTCTGCTCTAAGAGATGGGCATGAAACATGAGAGCTGGAAAAACAAACCGCAGCTGAGCTGTGTTGACAGCCCTTGGTACCTCCCCATCAGCTGCCTGCTCTCCCCATACCTCAACCTCAGTCCCCTGCTCTCCTGCCCAAACAGCATGCTCTGTTTCCTCACCATTCACATCACAGCCCTGTTTTTCCTTTGGTGGTTGGTGAGTTAAGTGCTACAGGGTTTGTACAGCCTTGACAGTGAAGGAGTAACATTCAAAGATGTTCATCAATACAAGTACTGGGGAAAACCAGCTCATTTTTGCTGGCATATCCCATATAAAAGTTGTCTTTCCCCCCAGACCCTGTTTACTCAAAACCAAAAGGAGACAGAAGAAAGAATAAAACCATGTTTAATGACTTTCAGCCTCACCAGCTTCCTCCATCAACCCCTACAAAGTCTGCAAGGAAATAAAACCGGTTTCTCCCCCTTCCACTAAAAGCATCTGCATCTTCTCAATCATCCCTTAAAGGAAAGGGGAAAACCACGTCCACTGCCACATCCTAAACAGCTGCTGGAAGGTATCAGAGAGCTTATGAAGCACACCGATGGGCCTGCATGAGAATACCATGCCATCTAAAGTCCCAGCTTTGGGACTGGCTGCCAGCTAATGATACCACAAAGTGATCCAGGAGATTCCCAGGGGAAAATCTGGCTACAGTAAATAGAAATCAGAATAAAAACAGGGAGCTTGATTTCTTTTAAAGAAAAGATTATGTATATATTTACTTCATGTGTATCTATATTATCATATCATGTGTAAAGACATTATATATTCATATTATATGTTAAATAGCTATTAAAATTACATACAATTTTATGAACATAACCTTGGTATATAACCATACATAAATGTGAATCTATGCTGAGCTAATTTCTGCAGTTCAGGTGTGTTCTTTGCTGTCTAGCCACCATTGATTTGCCTGCAGAATGGTTTGAAACCCAAAAGCAGATCAAGGCACTGTAGCTGGGAAGGGAACCAGGACTAAATGGAAGGAGCAGAGAAGTTGAAATCCATCAAGCAAATTGCCATACAAACACTGTTCCCCCGATGTTTGCATCTGTGGATCCTATTACATTGTGTGAGTGATTGGAGTATTTGTCATGGGGAGAAAGAAAACTGTAATGGAAATAAAAGGGGGAAAACATGCATTATTGATGGTTACTACTGAGTGTTTAAGGGGGGGAATAGCAGCATTACCCAAGCTAACAGGCAGAAGGCAACTGAAACAGTTCACTCCTTTATTTTTCCATTTGAGCAGTTCCCTGGGTCCAGGGACTCTCTTTCAATCCCCCCCAACACGCAGCTCTCTCCTTGCTGTTCTCTTTCCTGCACCTGCAGCAAAGCCATCACTTTGCAGGACCTATAAACTTAGCATCGAGGGGCTGATTGACGTCCACGTGATGCTGTGGTTTCAGCATGGCTGTATCACTGCAGGGAAGGAACAATGATTCATAACTCTGGACATTGTGTGTTCCCAATGCACAAGTGCAAAAGCAAAAAGAGAGGTTGCCAGAACTTCTTCCTAGCACTCTGGAAGGAAGTAAGACATGCTCACACAATGACTCAACCCGTAACTGGAGACAGAAAGCATGAGAGTCCCCACGTTACATATGAGACCTGGAAGCCTTCTTGACCACCTCCTTGGGAGCACCCATTCCAAGCCTTTTCCAAAGGGAAGAAATCCATGCTGCTGTGCATACAGACATTTCCTACATCAGTGAGCAGAGCAGGTCATTCACAGCGAAATTAAGAAGGGAGCTGCTCAAAACTCCCAGACACTCTGTGACACTAAGGAGACATCATCCTCTTCTTGTCCATCTACACAGAAGGTGTCTCCTGAGCAGTAAGGCACTGATGCTCAGAAGGACACTTCTGCTAATTCTGCAGGGTTCTGTCACAGAGAGGGTTCAGATCAGAAGGGAAGCATCCTATTCGCCTACTCCTCCACATACAGGATCATCTCTCAAAGCCCAATTGCTTCTTTTCCAGCTAAGGGGAGAGGAAGCAGAACATCATCTGCTTGATTCCACCTGTACAAAGGCTTCCTTTCTGAAGATTCCCCTCAAACTTTTAAATCAGAGGAAGTCACACAAGAAGCATCCTTTTGGGTGCATGCAGCACACACATAAACAGTTTCATTCATTATGTCCATAAAGATCTGCTAACCCATCTCCATTTGGGATGCAGAGGACTGAAAACATAAGCCCTGAGCTAGATGCACTTTTTAGAAACACTTTGCTAAGTTATAGACCATCCTATGGCCTTTTCTCTTGCTGCCCTCTTATTAGCTTTACCTATTCTTCAATGCTGTCCCTGCACACTGGTGCTATGCCAAGAGCAGCAGCAGTTAGAGAAGTAAAAGCATGGATCATTTCCAAGGTCCTCAGAAGAAATGTTGGTATTAAGTACTGGGATACACTGCACTTGATTGAAGAGAACCAAAGCTGATTCCTGAGGGGCAAAGGTTAATTAGGCAAATGGCTCAAAGGCTCAATCTGTTCTAAGTCATTATTTGTTGAGTTTTTTGGTTTCAAATGAGTTTAAGCTAGACGGGGCAGTTGAAAATAACCCCCAAATTCCCCGACTCATGAGATGAAACTGCAAAAGAACTGAGGCTGCCAGTAACATAATAATTACAGAGTAGTAGCCAATGAAGAAAGCAGCAGCAAATCAAATACCTAGATTGAATTATACTGAAAGAAGCAATCTTGCCTGCAAGTATCTACTAATGGGGACCAGGTACAGGCAGTGGCAAAAGGCAGATGAACTTCCAGCATCGTTCAGACCTCAGGGTGACAATCCAGGAGGCTCCTCTGCCACTACTTCCGCCAAACACTTCAGTAGACAATAACTGAGGCAGCAGAATGGAACACTACTGCACGTGTGTGGGGAATAGTCTGATGACAGTTGTATTTACTCATAAAAACCACACAAGTTGTTTCAACTCACTCCTGACACACAGCAAACCAAAACCCACTGCCCGTGTTAAAAAAGGGGAGGAGTTGTCTTCTGGTTTAATTTATATCACAATCAAATGTATTTTCCTTCTTCTGCATTGCATTTCTTACTTTATTTCTTACTTAACTCATAACATCTCCCTTCAAACCAGTCCACCTTATGCCCAGAGGCTCTGAAATGGGGGGAAAATGCTCTGTGTAATGCTCACAGCCTTGGGATTTGTTTTATTCAATTTTCAGCTCCTCAGAGGACACCCGTTTCCCTGTATTCTGCAGGAAGAGAGAGGCCCACAAAGAGCGCTGTGTTTGCAGCGACATTGATTTCTTCTGAGTCATTAAAACTGGACATGGGCAGGTTATTTAACTTGCACTGAATTATTCAAATCTGTCCAAGGAGGGAGGAGGCCAAGGGTGGAACCAAAAACTGCAGAAACCCATGAAAACCGAAAGGCGACAGAGCTTCCAAAAATGGCATTATGTTATAGTGCGAGTGCTCGCGGGTGTTTGGCTCTTTTTCCAGATTTTCTGAATCATTCCCTGCTGGAGTGAAGCTTCAGCTCCACAAACAGCACCTCCTCCTATCCAACCCTGCCCTACTGCAGCAGTCCTTCGTTAATGAGGGGGGCACCACCACACCACCGCTCTGCCATGAGGAACACAGACACCCCAAAATTATAGGGCCTTGGGAGGCAAAGTGATTCATAAGGACTCCACCTGGAGAATTTGCCTCAGATTTGAACTTGGAAAGCAACAAAATGTGATGTGAAATAGTCTGGTCCCCTTTCTCTGTCCAGTATGTGAACCCTATGCCATCAAGTTCTCATGTGAAACCCCCTCATATCCCCTTATTCGCTCACAGAAACTTAATGCAATAATGGAACTCTAATCCAGGGGAGAACGTAATCCCTTCCTCAGTTCTCAAAGTCAGAAAAACTGGCTGAGCCAGCACCATCCCAGCCAACTGCTGTCCTCAATCCAGCCTCTGCTCAGTGTGCTGCGAGCTTTCCAGCAGAGATACACTAAGCAGAAGGGACAGACTGATCAAAAGGAACATATGCAACAACCGAAGCAGACTAGAGCATATTTCCACAGACCGCTACCATTCACTTCTTGCAGTGCATCCCAGGATATTCCTGGAGACTGCATGATAAAGAGAAGAACCCTGCACCAACCAAACCAAAACCTGGCTGTCTGTCTATAGGGGTGCTGCAGAACCACAAACATGACAATGTTGGTCAAAAGAGGTCATCTGATGTGACCACCTCCTCAGCATGGGACTATCATGATGTTAGCTGTGGCTTCACCCAACTGAGTCTTGAAAACCTCCAAAGCACTTAAGACTCCATGGCCTCAAGGTCACCTCTTCCAGGGCTGCACTGACTTCGGAGTGAGGCAGCTTCTTCTAACGCCTGTTCTGAAGACCCCAAACCAGCCAGTAGCCACTTGTTCTAAAGCAAGGGGTTATTTTACCTGCAGTGCTTGGCTATGCACTTCCTTTTGAACCCCATAAAGCTTCTGTTGACAGAGCCAAGTTCCTCCAGGATCTTACGGACTGAAGTGCCACTAACTTCCACTGCAGCCACTCCCTCAAATTACGTACTGTTAAACAGCATAACCATTTACTACCCATCATAAAGGTTAATTACCCTGTGTAGCGAACACATACTATCCCAGCAGTCTTTGTTGACATAGGAATAGGTTTATCTGACGAGACACATGGGTCACGTAATGTTTTCTTTCTCTCACCCCGAGCTTGTGCCAGGTTCTTCAGAGGACAAGGCAGCAAACAGCTTCTCTGCTTTCCTCCCCTTGCTCTCACCTCCCATAACAGGATGCCACTATTCTTCATGTAAGCGTCTCATTTGGTGGCTCCCATGCTTCCTGGGCTGCGAGCTGCTGTCAGGATCAAAGCTGCTCTCCATAACGGATTACTCATTGCTGTGAAACATACGACCGAAAGACTCTGCAGAAGAGATCTCACCCACCATGAAACCACAGTCATGTCAGTCCCACCTCTGGAACAGGGGAGGAGGAGGGTGACTAATCCTTTATTTGAGCTTCTCTGGACTCCTAACCCAGGGTGGCATTTTCTGGCATAAGGATATTAATGTGCCATGTTAAAAAATCCCCTGAAGCAAGCAGCACAGTGCAAGGCTTTCCCCTTGTTTTAATATGTGCTTAGAAAACAACACAATTGAGCTTTTTTATATTCATTTATCACAGCAGTATTTTGTTCTAGTATCTCATGCCTCAGATCAGAATAAACCTCATCAGTAAGGAACTTAATTAAAACTCATCTATTTCTTCTATAAGAGAGGAGAAATATGAAGATTGTGGAAGATATCAGTGAAAATTATGAACTGTGGAATACTTCTATGTGGAATAACAATTTCAGATCATGAGTGTCATATGGGTACGAACACCGCAGCTTATGTCACTAGCAAAACCAGGTACTGTTTGTTTCCCCTCTGGCAGTTAAAGCCATTCCCCTGTCCTGTCCCTCCATCCCTTGCCCAAAGCCCCTCTCCAGGTTTCCTGCAGCCCCTTCAGGCACTGGAGCTGCTCTGAGGTCTCCCCTTACGGAGCCTTCTCTCAGCTCTCTCAGCCTGGCTCCAGAGCAGAGCTGCTCCAGCCCTTACAGCATCTCCACAGCCTCCTCAGGCCTCACTCCAACAGCTCCAGGTCCCTCTTGTGCTGCTGCCCCAGAGCTGGATCAGGACTGCAGGGGAGGTCTCATCAGAGTGGAGTAGAGGGGGAGAATCCCCTCCCTTGACCTGCTGGCCATGCTCCTTTCAATGCAGCCATCAGTCACTGCTTTCCCACTTCCTTATGACAAATACAACCGGCATTTGTCAGAGTAATAAAGAAACCACCAACAAAACAAACAAAGTCGTGCCAGCCTCGGAGAGCTCCAGTTTGATAAGGAATATTGCACCATGGTGGAACACTGTCAGGCAGAGCACCATCACACTGGAACACAACAGCACTACCAGCACAACCACAGTGGCTACATCCACCATCCTGGGAGGGCCACGTGACACAGTTCCATCTCCCCTGATGGAGAGCAGGGCTGAGCAGATGCCAGAGGTGACCGTGATGGCTACCGTCCTGGGCCACAGCTTCTCCTCTTCATCACAATCAACCACATTGAAAAAGACCTTTAAGATTATCAAGTCCAACCATTACTTCTTAGACCACCTCACTTCTTAATGCCTCATTTAGACATTTTAGGGTGCATGAAAGCACTATATAAGTGCTAATTATATAGTGTCAAGGGTTCCTACTTCAGATTTAAGAAAAGCATTCATGCACTATTCATTAATTCATCATTTACTCTTTTCTATTTGGATCATTGCTCTGATTTTTGGAGCACACACCGGTGTTTTTTCTTTCTCTGATTTGTCCAAATAGAATCATAGAAACACAGAATAGCTTGGATTGGAAGGAGCCTTCAAAGGTCACCTAGTGCAACATCCCGGCAGTGAGCAGGGATGTTTTCGACTAGATCAGGTTGCCCAGAGCCACATCCAGCCTGGCCTTGAACAGCTCCTAGCCCTCATTTTGATTGTACTTTGCGAGCGCTGGTTTCTGGAGGATTAATTCTGATGGTAGAGGCAGGAGAAACGCGGTGGATATAGCCAGTGGTGGTCCAGAAGCACGGGACAGAAACGGGAAGCATCGTGGTTTTCTTCTCGGCACGACTCCATCAAGCAGCACAAGTTTCAGGCTGCCTCCTCCTCAAAGCTTGTCAAATAAACCCTCCAACACTGAAGAGCCGCAGCTTACAGCTTAGGCATGAACAGGCATATGCTAATTAAAGTAATAGTTAAGAAAATCAAATGAAGATTCAAGCCAAATGCAGAGCACCTGAGGAATCTCCAGGCTGGGAGGATGGGAAGGGACATTCATTTCACTAAACACAGATGGCTAGAAACTGTCACAGGCACAGTCAGCACACAGGAGCATCGCCAGTTATTATAGAAAGTTATAGAAATGACCATTACATAAATTGCAGAGCTATAAATCAACCATAGAGAGATTTTCTTCAGCCAGCCTCCTAGTACCTACCAAGTTCTAAAGTGAAGTTGAAGGTCTAAAGCAAGAATTTGTCACATCTGATTCACCAGATGTCTAAGGGGACAATAAACATGATTCTGCTGCATCAGCTGGCATCAAAGGTTTTCCTTTAGAGAGGACAGAGGCAAACTTAAAGCAACCCCCCCAAATCCTTCTGTTTTGAAGAGGCTGAGTTTGTTGGAGATTACAGAAAAAGCCCTAAAAATATCCATTTAAAGCCTTTCAGCGAGCCAAGAAAAGGAGATTTTGTTCCACACGTGATTCTTGCCATCTCCGTATTTGTGCTACGCAGCACGAGTAGGGCAAAGATTTAAGGTGCTTCTGCCTGCAAGTGGATGCAGTGTGAGTTCCCTGAACGCAAGTAACCCTGTGCAGGCAGGGATCCAGCAGACGTCTCAGGGGTTACTAGGATTCATGTTTGAGGAGGAGGAACACAGACTCTCTCTCTCACCAATAAAGATAAAAATTGCCAAAGGCAGATGTCTCCGCATGCTTGAAGTCAATTCAGTGTGGTTGGGATTGCGTTGCCACAGGATTTAATAAGAGGAAGTTGTCTTATCTCCCTTGGCTAGGCAAAAACAGAATGTCTTTCTTGGTTTATAAAGAAAAAGGGAAAATAGCACCCACCACACAGCTTAAGAGGGGAAAAAAAGTTGCTGACGTGATGCAAGAGCTAGCAGTGTAGGAAAGGTTAATGTAGTTTATTAGACTTCTAATAGGGCATAAATGCAGCATAACTTCATGACCTGCACGCATCAAAAAAGGTGATTTCGTATATTTTCTTGCTTATTCATCCACGACGAAACTCCTTTGTCTCTAAGCCCATTCTCCTTTCTGAAATGACATTCACCTCAGCCAAGCAGAGCTGTGTAGCACACATAAGGGTACTGAAGCTTCCAGACACAGCACCACATTAATTTCTCCAGTGGGACTGATTCTGGTTCCCAGTCCAGGTGGCCAGGATCCCCAGCCAGAAGGAAAGCCTTCACACCTTCTCCTGATGGAGTCCATGGAGCAGCAGTTCAGAAGGGACCTGTGCTTCCATCAGGCTGGCTGCTCCCACAGTGGCTTCCAGAACATGGCAGCAGCCTTGCTCTACTACAGAACTGACTATGGCCCTTTGGATACTCAACAATCTGTCACTAGTTTAAGCAATCAAATACTAATCAAATGATAACTCCACTATGACATATACAAAGATAATAAAGAAAATCATGCCCCTCCATGCCTCAAACCCCAGCACTCAGGAAGAGGTGAGCCATGTCACAGATGATGAAAATAAAGCAGGCACAGCAGCATTCACCAGCTCTTCCCTGAAGAAAAAACCTGAGCTGAAGATCACTATTTGGCATCTTGCTCTCTAAAAGGTCACTGTGAAGCAGCACCATCCTCAGGGGAAGGAGCTCAAGCAAGGAAAAGCAAGTCCTAATGGAGTGGAAGGGTATGGTAGGTCACTGGGCAGACACTGCAGGGCACAGCCAACCCATTACTGAGCCTATAGGATACTCAGCAAGGCAATGAGGGCAAACTGGGGTGGCTCTTTTTGGGCAGTGCCACAAGTGCATATGACAGTGTAGGGACACACAAGGATGAGGAAAGTGGTACACATGTGGAGGAAAGGCTACAAACAAGAGGAGGCAGCAGTCATGCCTTCCTCTTTTTAGGAGAGCACAGGAAGGCGATGACACCATACATAGCACCTCATGACACAACCACACAATAAAACACTAAGGGCAGCTTTCCTAGAAAAGCAGGGCAGAAGAAAGGAGCAGAAAGAAGGATTTCAGTTTCCTTCTCCTCTTCAGAGGAAAGCACAAATAGCTCAGGCAAAAAACTTTACTGTCAGGGCTGAAGCACGATGTAATAGGCAGGATGGACAGAAAAATGAGAGTCAGCAATCACTGCAGCAGCTCCTCAGCAGAGATGCTCCTCCTTTCACTGCAAAGGAGAGTCCTGGGATGGATGGCAGGGTCCTCCCTTCCCATACCACATGCAGGCAATTAGCAGCAAATGCAAAGAAACACAGTTTCCAAATACCAATTGCTACTTTATGAAAGCCAAATGAGAACTCGGCTGTTTTCCAGCCCTCTAAGGAGCCATTACCTGCGTGCATGCACAGTAATATCAGTGGCATTTCTGCCCAGTCAGAAGGCACCCAAACAAATGCACACTGCACTGACACATAGGGAGAAGCCAGCAGCAGGGAGCCAAGCTCTTCTGATGAGTAAGCAGGGGTGATGCACGTGTGTGCAGACACAAAGTATGCAAAAGAAGTTTGGTAACACCATGAGGTGAGCCAATACTTCGCTGGGATTAACCCCCAAAACTGGGATATTACGAATTAGTCAACAGCAGCACAAAACATCTCACA
>JASSUY010020281.1:0-15210 GCA_032466535.1 Forpus xanthops
TCAAACAGTTCTGTGCACCCCCCCCCCCTCTTTCTTCCCCAGTCCCGGGGAAATGGGAAGGAGAATCAAAAGAATGCGACATTCATAGATTCAATATAATATACTCTGATTCAAATATAATAACCACCAATACTACCACAGCTGCTCTGTAGAGTTTGTATGCTGGGTTAATGACATAGTTTAAGCAACCAAAAAACAGCATCTCTGACAGTTGGAGTGTATCTTCTGTATAGGAGAACACACAAGCAATAAATAAATTTATCCAAACCTATATCTATCTGTTAGAGGGAGCAGGAATTCAGTTCTTCAGGTTCCTGATTGCCAAAGGTTTCTCCATGGGCATAAGAAATGTATTCCCACAAAGTTTGCTTCCAAGTGAAAAGAAATTTCTCAGAAATTATGAAAATTCCTATGGCCAGCCACAAGACAGCTAACAGCAAGGATGACAGAAGGATATAAGGAATATGGGAGGAAAAATGCAACAAAAGGAGACAGATGTTATACTGAAATTTCAGAAAAAAAAAAAGAAAACAATTTCCAGATGAGACCCTCTCAGTAGAGATCTTTTTCATTTTCATAAACTGAGGAGATAGAACTGGGAACTACTAATTCATTGAACCAAAAATTTTTTTAAATATTTAAATTATAAATTTAAAATTTTAAACCCAAGCAAATAAAAAAAAAAAAAAACAAAAAAAAAAAACCCAAACAAAAAAAAAAAACCCACAAGACAAAACACAAACATTTGCCACTTTCATATTCATAGATTTCAATTGTATAATTTTCAACTTATACGTATCCTACAGTCAGATTTAGGTTACATGCATCTTCATTTGCAGGAGAAAAATCTCCCTTCACTTGTTTCTTTTTTCCTTATAACTGTGTTGCTCAGGCATTTCAGATGTGCTGGCTAAACTCATCACACAAAGGAACATGCTTAAAAGTACAGAAGTAAAATTAAGACTGCAATATCTCAGCTTCCTAATCAAAAAATATATTAATACAGTATTTTTAATTTAAGTGCAAATTCAACTGACCAATTTGATTCTTCTGAGTTTGGGGTAAGTGCACATGTAATAATACATTATGCATATAGTATACACAATGTATCATTTTATAGTTATTCTATTTGTGTATATAAATCCAAATAAAATCCTTCTGCAATTGACTACAATGAAACTAGCAAGACTTGAATTTACACCATAATACCTGTCAAGAATGTTTGTTATTGTCAGGACTGGAATTTTACTTCTCAGACTTTTGTTTTTTCATTTATTAAATTTATTGGTTGTGTGAGCATTGTACTCTAGGAAGTTATTTATCTCATGCAACTTACTGATTGCAACAGCATATACAAATAAAGATCTGGATGGCTGAGTGAATGAACCACAAGCAATACAAATCAAAATAAAGATTTCTTTTACATTCAAGATGACCATACAAGGAAAGGACATGAACTACTTCAGTGATATCTTTTACTTGTAAAAAGCAAATAGTAAATTCCTCAAGCAACAAATGTAGTGTTTGGGGAATATATATCTACTCTGGATGGAGGGCTACTCTTTAACCAAGATATGGTATATGTCTTTTTGGGGGAGGGGAAGTTTAATGATTTTTTTATGTTGTCACCAACCCAAAGGATGATTTGGATGCTGAAAAGTGGAAGAGCACACCACTATTTCTATTAAACCACAAAAAATAGTGTAACTAGTAAAAAATCTCAAACATACACCCATAGGTGAAGACAACTAAACACTCTAAGGTTGGACAGTGATAGAAATCCAGCAAAGACACAAACCATTAAGTGACCATTAGGTCACCTGCCTTTTTTCACAAGGTTTGGGATTTGTCTGTCAACAACCCAGAATTACATCCCTGTCAACTGACACTTGGCTGTGCCAGCTGCCCTGTGCCCTAGGTGTCTTCCACAGCTGCCACGTTTATTAACACCCCTACACATATAGGTGTTCCACTGAAATGTCTAACCGCAAATTTTACCATCCCAGCATCCAACCTCTGTTACACAAATCCCAGCCTTGTTGACACAAATGACCTCAATCCACTCTCAAGTGCATGATGGTGCATCAGAAGGCACATGTCCACAAGTTAACATGCTGAATTTCATTAATACATCCTCTAGGAATATCATTGCAGAAACCCAGCGCACCATACAGTAACAAGTGGATATAGGAAGTATCTCTTGACTGTAGTTAGTGCATCTGAAAGGTAAATAGCTGGCTGTTTCACAGGCAATGGATTAAGCTGCCTGCAATTGTACTCCCTGTCTGCCTTTCCCCTACTTCCCTCCTTTCTAGAGCCAGGGCCAGATAGTCACTGAATTAAACTGCAAAACACACGACTCTCTGACACTGAGGTTACAGCTATCATAAGCACTGACTGGAAATGGCTGCAAGTAGTACTTGTTGTGCCCTCACTTTCCATTGGAAATCGAGTAATGACAGGGGCAGCAAGCAGAAGCCCTTGCAAAGGTCATGGCTTTACGCTGGCAGAATCAATTTCTTGCAACAGTGTTGCAGAAGCTGTAGAGTTTTTTAACTAAGACTTCGGGGGTTTTTACATATTTTGTGCATGTTATCTTCTTAAAAAAAAATGACCAAAAAAAAAAAAAAAAACCAAAAAAAAACCTCAAACAAATCTAGGCAGCAATTTGTGTCATTGAAAGCCATAAATCCAAGGTTCCTTGCTGGGGTTTCCACTGCCCAATATACAAAATCCAATGACAGTTCAAAAGCTCAACAAAGGCAGAAGTAAATGCTTCAGTTCTAAAAGAACAGAGACGGAGCTCACAATGGCAAAAGCAATATGAGCAAGAGAATGTAATTTCTAAAGGAAATAGCTATTACAAAGCAAGTGAGCACTCTCAGTCAATATTGGAAGGCTATTAATTTGTGTCCAGGCCACCATAACCTTTCCAAATATGCAAACATCTTAACATTCCACTGAATCTGCAGGAGAGCCAATAGCTTGATTCATGTGGATTCCAGTCAGCTTTAACCTGTCTCTGGCTTGTACTGTCCAGTATTCGGATGAACAGAATTTATTACTTGAATCCACTATTAATTACATTAAAATATATATAGATATAGATATAGATACAGGAAAGTAAGAGAAAATCACAGAGGATACTATATATACTATAAATATATATAAGCATGACCATCATGACAATGCCAAATGACATACTTTTTAGTCCTAACAGAAATTACCTCTCAGAAATTCAGCCTTTCCATATATACTGGCACAATGTATTTCTGTAATAGAATTTGAACTAATCAGGCCTTTTCTTTATCAGGAAGGACTGCTGGGAAGGGTGATCATAAAGATAAAGTTAAAAATAATATAAATTAAAGGCAAAAAAATGTTTTAACAAAAATTATTTATGCCAAGAGTGTTAGAAAACTCACAGCAAACACATCTTGTTATCATTCTGCATGCAGATTTAAGTGAATAATTGAAATCAATTTCATAAGAAAGAGTTCATTGGGTTTTTTTTGTTGTGTTTTTTCTTCTCATTTTGTCCAAGGTTCTTCTCCAACTGAAACACCCCAGGAAAGGATCTTTCCTATTAAGGATTGCACTTAAGAACACATTTAACTTTTACTGACGTTAATAGGCTCTAAGTATGTGTTAAAGTGCTTTTCTGAACTACACCCAAAATTTGAAAGCAAAGCTGTGAAGTTCTGGGATTTCAGTAACTGCATGTGCTCGCCTCAATTTCACAGTCACATTCTCTTTAATTTCCCAGAATTCAGCATTCCTCTGGTGACTGAGGTAAACTTACACGGCAGAACTTCTGCGTAGGTTTTTAAAGGTATTTAAAAACTTAAGAACACAAACCAGCAGCCAGTGATGTTTCCACTGACAAGTAAAAACTGCGGTACCTGTCTTTAAGTGTGCAAATATTTCTGAAAATCTGCCTAGTGGCACCTTCCGTCTTATGCCGAAACCTTTAAATTCTGATATAACCAAAAAGAAGCAATGAAAGTCTTGTCTCCAAAACATAAAAAAAACTTTGTCTTTTTTATATTGGGGAATTGCGACTTTCTCAGCTGTTTCTTTGCTATCCTCTCACCTCACTTTTGCTTATGATATCCCTCTCTGGCTCCTGGAAAGGTCTTCTGATGGGAAGCACAGGCAGACTTTCCCCCAACTACTTATCAATGGGATTCCTATAATGCACTAGAATGTCTTACAGTACTCTTACGGATCCCCTTCCTCTAAATTACATGTACTGTGGCAGCCAGTGGTGGGGGAGTAGGGCAGAATCCTGAAGTTTTGGCCTCAAACACTCCTACTTTACACAAACTCATTTAATTTGCCTCTATGCCCTCTTTGCAAAATAGATTACATATTGCTCAATGTGCTGAAGAATTAAATCCATGTACTTTAATAGTGCTGAGGTATTATCCCAATGGTTGTGAGTGGAAAACATCCATGTTGCACTCCAACCCACGAAAGTAACTGCTTTTCCTTATTGTGTTGATTCTTGACTGTCATCAATCTATGACAGATTCCATTATCTTTATAGATTCATAGAGTAGTTAGGGCTGGAAAGGGCCTTAAGATCAAGTTCCTGTCATAGGGAAGCACTACAGTGATTTTTCACAGAAATCAGTGAAAATTTGTATTATTAAAATTCCTAGGAAATACTTCCATGATTATATTGTAGCAGGACTCGGCTTCCTATTAACTCCTATAGCAAGGCTGGAAATCTTCCGTTGGAAGGAAACAGACCAAAGAACAGCGCCTTAAAAAATTAATTTCATTTCAGGAAGGGATTATCTGCTTCTACATAGACTACGGTAACATCTTCTTAACAGTGTTAGTCGCCCAAGTTGCTTTTAAAATCAATGGTGATCCTGTCAACATAAGTCCTTGGTACAACGCACCTCATCGTGAAACACCTCTAAACCAGCGTGTACCATGCCCAGCACCACAGCATCCATGGAGGTCCCCTTGGTTCAGGTATGCACATTTACCTTCAGGAGGACTGGCATCCCCAACTTTTACCTTTGAGGTCTCCTGCTTCTACCGCAGACATGACGGTACGTGACTCGCCGAGGGAGGCTGCCCGGGGCCACCCGACCTGCAGCAGCATGGCACATCCGAGCGCGGCAGCTCCACCTCAGGCAGCCCGCGCCCACCAACGGCCGCAGGTCCGCCGCCGGCCCTGAGGCGTTCTGGGCGCTGCCCGAGTAACGGAGCCCGCACCGCAGCCTATCAGAAGCGGCCTAGGGAGCGCGAGCGAGCCGGCCAGGGCGTAGAGAGGGAGTTTGAGCGGGAAGGCGTCTGATGGAGGCGGTGTACTGCACATCGGGGTTTGTGTGCGAAGGGACCTTAAGGCTCGTCCGGTTCCAACCCCTGCCATTAGCAGGGACACCTTCCGCTAGAGCAGATTGCTCCAAGCCCTCTCTAACCTGGCCGTGAACACTGCCAGGGATGGGGCAGCCACAGCTTCTCTGGGCACCCTGTGCCAGGGCCTTGCCATCCTCACAGGGAAGAATTTCTTCCTAATGGCTCATCTCAGCCTCCCCTCTGACAGGTTAAAGCCATTCCCCTTTGTTCTGTCCCTACAGGCCCTTGTCCAAAAGCTCCTCTATATATTTTGGGTCGGCCCATTTAGACACTGGAAGCTCCTCTAAGGACTGTCCAGAGTCTTCTCCAGGCTGAACCAGCCCAGCTCTCTCAGCCTGTTTCCAGAGCAGAGCTGCTCCAGCCCTCAGCACCTCCATGGCCTGCTCAGGACTCACTCCAACAGTTCCACTTCCCACTTGTGTTGGTGGCCCCAGAGCCAGATACAGGACTGCAGGGGGTTCTCACCAAAGCAGAGATTGGTTCTATTGGTGGTTATCACCATTCCAGAAGTAGCTTGGACATGGTGTGTACCCTGTGCAAAGTTACGTCCTCTGCACTCACCAGGAAGGATGTAGTAACTCAGAGAGAGCTCCCAAAAACATATGCAGCCATCCAAATCTCAGACTGCAGGGAGTGCCAGAGCCTTTCACTGGTATCAGATGGCAGCAGGGACAGCAGCTCTGTCAGATGTGACCAGGTGGATGATCTGCCCGGGGGGTGGCAGAGCTAAAAGAGGAAGCAGAAAGGTTGAAAAGCATCAGAGGTGCTTGAGAGGGATATTGGTGGTTGGACTAGACAACCTTTGAAGGTCCCTTCCAATCCAAACTATTCTTTGTTTCTGTGGTGGAAACAGTCTCTGACCTCTCTGAGGCAGGAACAGGAAGAGCCAGCAGAAATAAAAACAAGATCCAGAGGGTCTTGAATCCTCCCCCTGCCAGACTGAAGGCAGTAGCTTAGGGAAAAGGAATTAATGGATGCAAGTCCACACTCTGCTTCCCTATCTCACCCTCCCAGGTGCCTCTGTACAACAAGTATGAAGCTATGGATGTGAACGTTATGAGATCCATCCCAGAGTCCTGTGGGAACATCTGAGAAGCCCTGGCAGTCAGGTGAAGTCCCTGGCAACTAGGAAAGGGAAAACATTGCACCCATTTTTAAAAAGGGTAAAAAGGGGAACCCTGAGAACTACCAACCTGTCAGCCTCTCCTCTTTGCTGGGAAGATGATGGAACAGTTCCTCCTAGGAGCTATGCTAAGGCAGATGGAGGACAAAGAGGTGATTCCCTTTTACCCCTCGTAAGTATGTTTTTCCTTTTTCCTTATTATCTTCACTGTGTAAAAATAGCACACGTTTCGCACAAACATTTAAAGATACTTCAGTTTCTCAGGAAAATACTAATATTCAATATTTTCCATTGTATTTGGAGAATATATTATCTACCAAAACATTTATTTTCATGTCATGAAAAAAAATCAAGAGTTTCTTTAAGACTACTACACTATCAGCGGCAGTATTGTTTTGGATACTTCTCTTGGATACTTCTCTCAAAGATACTGAACAAATTCACGTTCTTTGTTTAAAAGATGTCATTCATTGCCTGTGGCATCTTGTCATTAAGAAGATGCAGCACACTGCCTATTTGGTATCTAAAATGGCAGATAAGCATCATGGTAAATGGGGTCCTGAAAGGAATAGCTTATTTGTAAAGATTTGTAAAGGCACTTGTAAAATACTGCAATGACTAATTTTAAAGTCTAAAAGCAGATATGAGAAATGAATACAAATTAATGGCCTTGAACTCTGGTGTATCTTTTGACATTTACTTTCCATATGCATCATTACTAAATGGGGTATTTTTTTTTTTATTTCATTGTAAAACTTTTATTTGTACCATAAACCGAATTGGTCACAGATGTAGTTCACTAAGGCAAATTCTGTATGAAGACAGACACCCTATCTGAAAACATTGATCTACCATGTCTTACTTATATCATAATAGATAGAGGAGCATAGGAAGACGGTATTATTATACGAGACTTATATACAACTGTCTTAGCAGTTTATTTGCTTGCTTACTGTCAAGTTTCTCTAAACAATTAGAGATAAGTGTTTCAAAGTTTTGAATGAACTATTTTGAGAGCGATACAGCTGACCAGCATCTGAGCTGGTTGTCCACCTTGATAAATCTTTAAGTAATGCTATACCTAGAGTAAGATCAACTACTGAGCCAAAACACCCTGCTAATCAGCTCTCCTTCCTCTGCTATGTTATTTTGTACCAGATAAGCTCCCACACAATCTCACATATGCTAATAAATTCATCAGTCTTGATTGAAAGAGAGTTCATGTGTTACCAGCTCTTTCTGAAGAGTGCAGCTGGTCTTCCTGCGTTTGTGTGGGCCTAAACCAAGCCTGTTCTTGCTATTTCTGATAAATATTTATATAGCAATGTAAATTTACAGGGAACATTACAAACAGATCAAATACATTCTTGGCCACAAAAGAGCTTAAAACGATCCATATATGTATTCCCATTGGGAAAATAATTAGTGAACAATTGCAAGAAACAGTACAATATGGAAACAGCTTAGTTTTTGATGACAACTTGGCTATGAAAAGAATCATAAAGTTACAGAAGAATTGGTACAGTACTTGTTTAGAGATACATGACTACTGCCTAGACCCTGTAGTCTGCCAGGTTCTAGATCAAGCAACTTATTTAAATGGAAATAACATCCTTTTTTCACCAAAGCGTACTCTTTGACAATTCAGTAAGCCTGGCTGGAGTCATCGCTCCTTGTAACTCCGAAGAGACCTACCTTTTCATCCGGTAAGAAATTATAAGTACTTGATAAACAGTAAGAAAGAATCTATTCCAATGCAGGCATATATTCCTTTCTTTTTTTTTTTTTTGAGTCAAGATGCTTATGGAAACTGAGCACCTTGAAACTGAAAACATTCATTGCAGAAAGCAACATCAACCTATTGAGAAATACTCTTTGGTAATGAAACTTTGAAACAGTTGCTAATAACAGTGTATGTTTTACTGAGGGAGAAAGATCAAGAGATTTTTATAATTAGGAATTTGTTCACAACTAGCAACGTAGTTTTCAAAGATGTTCTTGTTGTTGAAGAAGGCTACACAGATTCTTGTTTTCCATCCTACCCCACAGGAACTCATCATATTGAAACTTACTTTTCTGGATTATTCAGGTGCCTACCTCTAAAACAAGTCAATATGACATGTGAAAAATAAACCCACAGAGTTTCTTTACAATAATTTTTTTTTTTTCTGATTACCACCTTTTCCATTCTTTTTTTATCCCTTCTCCAAAACTCAAAGTAAATATAGTTCCAAACAAAATTCGTAACTGTAGAAATGGAGACAATGGAGACTATGGATGTTTTCTGATACCTTGTACTCTTGTTTCAAACACTGTTACTCTCAGAAATATTACACTTTCTTGGATAGCAACATATAATAATACATTTCTTATTCTTCTGTGTGCCCCAACTCCATTCCCCTTCTAAGCAAAAGTAGGACTGGAGTAGGAAGTGAGTCAGGAACACTGTTTGCAAAATTGAGAGATGAGGAATAAACACAACCTGATCTCTTCGCACCCCCCCCACCATACAGCTACTGATGCATGTATGCATGAATATGCAGAAAAAGTGTCCTGCTGTTATCAGCTACCAAAGCTGATTTACCCACATGTAAAGACAGACCAAGGAAATGAATTATGAATATCAAAAATGCAGTTGGTGACTTTGTTCTCCCTTGGGAAACTCTTATTTCTCATTTTCTCCAGTAATTGCAGAAAATAGATTCCCCTCTCCTCCCCTTCCCCCCAATCAATCTGCGTTTTCATTCCAATTCCATGAACCAAACAATAACTACAAAAAAATGATTCCTTGAAATTGAGCTGATAAAGCTCTGCATCAAGACCACGAATCTTGTTATGCCACCATCAGTGGGCTTCTGGAAACAGCTATCTTTGCAAACAGCAATGTAATCCCCAGTGCTGGTGATACCTAGGCCAGTGTTCTTACTAGGCTGAGACTAGGGGCTTTGATTTCTCCTTAAATTTCTTCAGAATGAAACTTAGTAGATTATATATTTTTTTCTTTGATAATTATTGTACAAGTTCCTAAAAGATTTATGGCTCATTTTCCTCCACAGGAATTCAGATTTCCCTGAAATCTTTGTCTCTGGTGGAAGGTGCAGTGATAGGATGTAAAAAGCAAAGGTGAAAAAGCAGAGGACACCTGAATAACTTCAGTGTTGGAGAGCAGCCATGGCCTGCCTGCCCTGGTACTGGTAGCGCTGCCTTGCAAATTCCGTGGTGAGTGTGCAGAAATTCAATCTTTCCCGAACAGAATTTATTAGGATTATAAACCATTTATCTGTTTTATGTATTAGAAATTCTTATGCAATATACAAAAAGAAGAAAAAAAAAATGTAAAAAAAGCTGAAACTGGAGAGAGGAATTTATGTGTGGTTCAGGGGATATTACTACTGATGAGCTTAGACTGTGGATAGCTTGAAGTGATACAAAAGCTATGAAACAAAGCTACCCAGTATTTCAAAACCATCCATAACTATCCAGTGACCTTGAGAGTTACCAAAATTCATCTATGAGGGTCAAATAAAATTATATAAATTTATGAGAAGGGGGTGTTACCATAAAAACATAAAGACTTTGAGTTTTCTGTATATTTGAGAAGCCCCAAATTTCACTTAGAATTGAAGATTTATACATTAAATCAAGCAGCAGCAGTAAAATCATGTAAATGTCATTTCCGTCTTCGTGATGAGGGCTTTTTTTTAACTATGCATGCTCATTTGAGTGTTCATTTGGGCATAACATATACTTACCTATTGAATGGTTCCACTTTTTTTCCCCAGATGTTCTACTGACTGTTTTTAGGTGGTTTGTTCGGTTTGTGTAGGGAAACAAATCATCTAAGAACAGAAACCAACATACAAATTCCTCAGAACTCCTTGGCAAAAATGAGAATGTTGGGTTTTAAAACACAAATAATATGCACAAACCGTCAGGGCCCTGAGGGGACTGCCAAGCCCTTACCAGTCCCATGGTTCCCTAACACTAATAGAAATGAAGTATTTTCTATTTAGTGGAGCGATACAATTAAATGTGCTTTTAAATTATACTGACAAAAAAAAGATTTTAATATTCTTCCATTTTTATCTCTAAGTAGCTGTGAGCTTCTCAAATGCACTCCAGGAATATATAAAGAAAAAATCTTACCCTATAAGGCAATCACTTGGTTGAAATTATTAAAGTTGGGGCTTTTTTTTATAAGTTGATTGGTTGTTGGTCTGCAGTGTTCATATATAAACTTTCTGAAGGCATACTGAAAGTGTTATCTCTTACTGTGGATAGGGTAGCAAGGTAAGAGTCCACAGTTCCAACTGTAGGGAAAAAAATTTAGTTCATCAAAACCAATAGAGTTCTTTCATATGCTGTATAGGTTAAAGTGGAAAATATCTTCAGATATTAAAAATACCTGTGTATGATGCATGCCTAAATAAACGTGTAGTCTTAAGGGCAGGCTTCTTTTAGTCAAAACCAGTTTGACAGTCCTTCTCTAATTATTTTTAATTTCTGTGTAGAGATGGACAAAAAAGTTGACCTTGACTGATCTATTTGGCAAGAAGATAAGATTTCAACTGGTATTTGGATTCATATTAATTCTTATGAATGCTCAGTACAAAAATAGATCAGTCTACAGAATCCTTCCCAACTGCTATTGTTTCAAGTGCTGTCTTCAGCACACACAGTTCATGGTATTTGACAGGTTATCTCTGGAGAGATGGCCAAGCTGCACCATGGTACAGGCACAAGAGGAATTGCTCTCAGTTGCTTCTGAGTAACTTAATTTTATCTTTCTTCATTAGCTGTACAGAGAGCTCAGAGTCTCAATTTAAGGAGGCAAATTCTATGTTGAAAATAAATCAGAGCTAAAACTTCTGACTGGGCATTTTTTTTCTGAAAATAAATACCCAGCACTTTTCTTAGGTAAAATTAATCTTTATGCCTAGGCATAACACTCAGCCTATACAATATGTATTTTTCACCGCCTCCCTATTTCACAGTCTTAAATAAGGCTTAAATATTGCATAACTCTTCCTTTAACTCTCTGAATGGTGAAGAACTGTGTGTTACATGAACATCCTGATGAAAACATGCCCTGAAAAATATCAAGAGTATGAAAGAGAATACAAAGAAAGCCAATTCATATTTCACAGAAAATCCTAAGTGCTCAGTACTTCTTTCATTCTGCAAACAAAATTTAATGCTTTTAATGTTTTCATAAAAGATATCTATGTTAAAATTTTATATTCACAATAAAAACATCAGGTTTTAAAGTTCCTTCTCAGTTGGGTCACAGATGAGAGGCTTTACAGTCAAACCAGCCATTTCCTCCTGAAAACCTTCTAGAATTCAGCAGATTTCCACATTTTTTCAAATTCAACAAATTAGCATATTTCCAGTGTATTTTCTTAGAAATTTTTCCATCAACTTCACATGTAAATATTGCTGAAGTACATTGTCCAATAGTGTTCAAGCAAATGCTATAGAACATTCCTTTTCATTGTTCTGTTTTCTCTACTCAAGAGTTATATTGATTATCACCAGTTCAATATCAAGGTCCTAAAAACAGAAAGCAGCATTTCATAAAAGTAGAAGGGACGTAATTTCTATCCTGGATTACCCCACAACTATTACTTACATAGTACATGGATAAAAGGGGCAGGAGAATATTTAAGAGTATTAGGAGTTTTCTGCTATGAGTATAGTCTTTGGCTTTCTAAGTTTAAATGGCCTGAAAAGCTAGAAAGATTTGTTATAGACTGGATGCAAATGAATGTTTCAAAATCCAGAAAGTATCTGCAGCTATGTCATTATAAGGTGTGGCTTGACCCCAAGTATTGAATTTAGCCTCCCATCCATCACAGACTAATTATGTTTCCAGAAACAAAAAAAGGATAATAATTCAACGTGATGTGCAAGAAGTGGCCATATAACTGCCATTAACCTATGCATCACACTAAGTAATCGTCCTAAGGTCCTACCATTAATCCTGACTTCAAAGTTTCGTTCAATAAAATATGAAAAAGGAAAATATTTTGGTCTTCAAATGAGCATTAGTACTCACATACAATCATCATCTAATATGAAGGTTCCTATGTAACAGAGACATTGATCAAACTGAGTAAATGAGACAAAATGCCAGCATTTATGCAACAGAAATTTCTTGTCACAGTTTCACTTACTTTCCCAGAGGACCCACATTATGTTGTGTAATTTATGCCGTAAGGAATATTTATTTATCTTCATCATGCTGATGAAATGTCCTGTACTAATCAAAGTTCAATACCTTAACTCCAAAGTTCTCTCAGATAAAAGAAGTTCATGTTAACTACTCAGCTTTCAGCATGCCTTCCCTGAACTGTATGAGGACACAGTAAAGAGAGGATGGAAAAAATTCATGGGTCTCTTGGAAGGGATGTTGAGGCTCCCTGACCACAATGTTGACAGGTGTGCACAGGCCTTTTATTGCCGAGGATCATGATTTCAGTTCCTATTCTTATGACTCTCCTTTTAAACATAATGCTTATTATTTTTCCATGCTTCTAAAACAGAAAACATGTTCTGTTCACTGGCTTCCTGGCAGCAACTGAAGGAGTTGGCAGGGTTTTCCCTGTGAGTGCACACAGGACCAAGACATAATCCTGTCTTTGACAATGTACTAATGAGTGATAAATTCTTTCAAATGCAAAGAAGGGAGAATGGATGTATTAATAATCCTTAAGCAAACAGTAGCTGTCTGTTCCAAATTACATAAGTAAAAAACATGCTACATCAGAAAAGTCTTTTCCCCAAATCTCTCAGTTGTTTCTTATGAGCAGAACAGGGTAAATACTGCAGGGAATTTTTGCAACTATGAATATACATTTTCAAAACATTGGTCCTGAATTCAGTGTTATTGATGTTCACAACCCCTTTTACTTGCTTCACAGTAACACTCAAATCAATATCTTTAATACCTTTTATTTGTGCAAATATTCATGTTACCAGCTTGAGTAATACAAATCCCACAGGCTTGAAAAAAAACGCAAGTAAAGAACATGCTATACTGTTTGCAGACACCTGTTTTGATGAATAAAATAAGGGATATAGAATCATAGAATAGTTAGGGTTTATGTTCGAATCCACATCTGCTTGTGGACACTTTATAAATTTAAGTAAGCTATACCCGTTTACTGAACAGGTCGCTAAATGTCCGCATACAGGCTACAGCACAGCTACACAAGGATGAGAGAGCAGAGAAAACTATGTCATACATCACTCAGTGGAGAATCTGCTGCTGATTAAGAGCCTTTGGAACATTTATGGAAGAAAAAAATCCCCAGCAAGGCTCATTAGCTCAGACATAGTGCTGTGCTAACAGCTGGTACACAGCTGGCTAACTTTTGCATGAGCAGAGCAGCTGTACGTCTATCTACAGAATGATGCAGCAACACCACAACTATACTGGAAAGAAAAAACAAAACCCTGAAGAAACTAGAAGACATACACGCATTGAGTTTGGGGTGCAAAAGCTCTTTCTGAGTTCCCTACTGGAACAGAATCAAGGTCCTTTTAATTTGGCAGGCTGTCTCTCGTGATGGTCAGATTGAGAGGCTTCAACGGAAGACTGAAGAATTGCATGCTATAATTATGTCAGATAGTCATCCCAATAAAACTGCTGAGGATACTGTTGTATCCTGGAGTTTAGAAGTCTTCAAAATTGTGTTGGCAGTGACCACTGTCAACATTTTTTGATTTCTTCATCATTATATGAATAGTCAAATCTTTCTGGAATTTTGCTCAGTCTTTGGCTTCAGTAGCAACCTGTACAAATGTGTTTCATAGTTCAATTATACAGTGTGTGACAAAATTTTCACACACAGATTTGAATCCGTTTCTTTACAGTTATATAGAATATCTTATTATATATGGCAAGAAAAAAAAAACAAAACCTGATCTATTTCCTTTTAGACTATTCTGTAGGTTTGAGGTTTGTTGATGGGGGTGGTTTTTGCTCATGTGTTTGATTTTAAGTGTTCATATGACATATGAACATATGTTCATATGACTCATATGACTCTTCTCATAAAGGAAACTTTGGTCTTTTAAGTTTTTGATGAGAAATCTTATGATATCCCAAGATAGTAATTGATTCTCTTCTCCTATTCCTGAACCTGTAATGAAATCTGGCAATACTCTTTTTGTGATGGGTTGACAAACACTTAAGCAAATCTCTTAGATGAGGTCATATAGTATCAATATTGGTGTTATGTTATCTCCCAGTATTGACGTACATTAAATCCTCTATCCATCCCGCCAAAATTGCTAGCTTTTCTGAACAGTGAATTGAGAAGGTACCTTCAGCTATATGTTCATAACTGTTCCCAGGTTTGCCATCCAACTTTTACTTAATAGTTCAACAATAAGGGAGCAAATTGTTAACCCAGCTCCATGCTGCACTTAGTCAATTTGCTCAATATGGTTGAATTGTATATAATGTCTACATTTGAATTTCAAAATGTTTTAACACAGATTTGTGCATATTCAAAGGAATGAAAAGTTCAGATGTTGCTTGTAAGTACCTACCACATTATTGTGGTTTAAGGCCCTCACGCAGTTCTGCTCACTCACCACCCCCTCCCCCCTTTCTTCCCCAGTCCCGGGGGAATGGGGAAGAGAATCAAAAGAATGCAACTCCCACAGGTTGAGATAAGAACAGTTTAGTAACTAAGGTATAA
>JASSUY010020286.1:0-17345 GCA_032466535.1 Forpus xanthops
TCCATTCCAACACACCAGTCATAAGAGCCACCCCACCATGTCTCTGTGATACCTATGATATCATACCCCCGTAGACATGCACACATCTCCAGTTCCTTACAGTTGTGGATTTACAACTTGTCTTAACCATGATATTTTTGCTGACTTGGTCTGGCTGTGTGGGATTGCTAACTTTTTTAAGTTATTTTTAATTTAAATTTTGAGGGAAATTCTATATAGATGCTTTATTTTAAAGCATATGAAGTAATAGCTTTATAACCTTATCGTGACCTCTTTACATCTATAAAGGTAGTGCCTGTTAAGAAGACAGATTCTTATTTTTTTTCCCCAAATACAGCATGTATATACAGCATATGTACCTCTCTTCACCAAACACTTGCAAACAGGGGAAACAAAAGGCAAGACGAAATATTTGGTGTGAATACAATGATAAAATGACATTTCTTAACTTTTATAGAAAAGATTATTTACCTTAGGGAACTTTTGCTATAGTCTAAACAATTTTTCCCTTCCCTAGGAAACCTGAAAGTGGTACATATGTGACCACAAAAAAGTAAAAAAAAAAAAAAAAACAAAAAAAAAAAACAAAAAACAATGACACCTCTCCCCACAAAATGTTTGTGTTTCTCATTAAACATTCCCTGATTAAATACTTTCAGCCTCATTCCTTTAATCTTTTGTGTCTATTTGTTTATGAAGGAAGACAGTATGTATTTGACCACAGATAACATCGTGTCAAATATTTTATCTGATGTTTTTAGTCATAAATAAAATTGCAGGACTGTCTGTTAGGACTGCTGTGTGTTATTAGTCAACATCACTTAGTAATATTTAAATGTTTTCCCCTTCTTAATGTACGGCTCGCTGTTAAATGCATTTTATGAGAAGGCATGTAGGAAAAATGTCATAGAGTTGAGAAGAATATACAATTTCTGTAAAGCAAACAGAATTACAATTATACAACACCTTAAATTTTACATTACCTAAATGCTTTGAGCTTTGAGTTTTCAGTAACGTAAGTTCTGTAACTGTCTGAGTTGATTGGTTGACATATCTGAATTAAATAACTGAAGTAGGAAAAGGAAATTTGAAAGTCAAGTACATGCCACTGTGACACTGTGTTTGAATTCCTTACTGATTTCTTATGGGAAACTGTATTTTTGATCAGGATGGATGAGGTTTTTTGGTTAAAAAAGCTAACGCTGAAAGTTTTGTGAGTTTTCCAAGCTATTCAAACTCATTCAAAGAGCTGAAATAACTTCCTTATCTTTAGCACCTCATCCCTCTGGATATAGACCTCTTTCACCTGCATTTGACTCCATAAAAAGAGGACAAGGCAAAATAAGACTCTTTCCCCCCAGTTGTTTCTTCAGTCTTCCTTTGTTATCACCTTCTAGCACTTTCATTCCATTCTCCTTAAGAAGCTCTGGAATGGACCCATGCCAGCTTCTTCACAGATCTTACTATTTTATTTCCAGTTATTTATCTTCCCATACATTCCTTCCATTTCTCTTTTGTGCTTCAGAAAATGTGTTGTTTTTAAACTTTAATATTCTGAAGCATGCAACGCAGCCTGTCATTCCGAATCACAAGAATTTGTAAGAGAAAAATAGACTGTTGAAATCAGTCCTTGGGAGACAATTGAAAATATGTTTCCTCTGCCATTAACATTCTTTCTAATTTAAAAAAAAAATAATAATTATTGAGCTATCTGAATTAGCTTTATTTCCTGTTACAGATAAAAGTATACTTCATTATTTCTAGTCCCTTACAATGTCTGCACGGTGTATTGATTTGTGTGTTTCTAGCAAATGCAGTCAATGATTTTGGTATAATAGAGAGAAAATTGTAGTCTACATTCCCAATCTTATTTCTAAATCTCAAAAAATAAAAGTCAAACTCTGTTGAAAAGTACCTCTTTAAATTAAATTTCTTATACATTCACTATAATGAAAGAATCTCAAGAGATTTCAGGTGAATGAAGGCAGGTATTATAAAAAATGCCAATCAGCTACTAAATGAATATTATTTTTGGGGTACTGATCTAATGTTTAATTATATCAGAGTGGAATTGACAATTTTCAATTATTTTGTTATAGGACCAAACCAACTTTTGCTCACAAGGGATTAATTATCAGCATATGTTTCCAGATGAGCCTGTACTCAAATTACTGTCATTGTGGTATCACTTCAAGACTTTGGTTTTAAGTCTGTTTTTTTTTCACAGGTGAACGTAAAATCATGAAGTGCTGAAAGATTGATAAAATCTGTCATGGAAAAACTACTTAATCTCTTTTCTGCTGGTAAATTTGAAACTGAAAAGACATGTTTCACCCTCTCCCCACCATACTGTAGTGTTACCTTATACTGGACTTCTGTTGCGTGAACAAAACATCTGGTCTGGTTGTTGAGGTTGAGTGGTTGATCTGAATTTAGCTGTACAGTATCTTTGCATCTGAATTCTTATCACTTTGAGTTTTTTGAGTTGTAGTTTTATGAGGGCCAGACTTATGAGAGAGAAGGTGTTATCTGGTGAATTTTTTATTATGGGACCCCAGGTACCTAAGCCAGAAATAGAAATGAGCAGAAGTGCGGTGATGCTATCATCCTTAATACTAAAACTGAACTAGCTGTGAAGCCCTTTTGATAGGGAAAACTAATTTTCCAAAGGGGGCTGTGGAGAGGTGTGTTTCTATTGTCAGTCAGTGTAAACGTCTCATCCCCTACTTTCGGAACTGTGAGATTCTAGAGAGAGAGTAAAGGGGAGCCAGGAACACAGCCAAGACTGAGCTGGAGGATGGAATGAGCTGGAGGCATTCACTTCTTCTGTTGATGAGGCTTATATGTAAGGGCAAACCATAACTGAGAGCATGACTAAGTCAAACCAAAATAGGGATGCTTGTGATTTCCCTTTCTTGCCCTCTTTAACCACATGTTTACATGTTCTTTGCTGCAGTATTGAAGCATTGATGCTCAACTGACAGAAAGGATAAGGATGGTTCAGGCTCTGGAGCAGCTGAAACCAATTGACAGAAAGCAAGTTTCTTCTGTGTGAGGTGGAAAAGAGGTCCTAGAATTTAGCATTCTCAAAGTCTGTGAATATAATAAATAAAAATGTAGGCATGAAGGTGGCATCATAATTGTTAAGGCATAGCTGTATCTTGATGGTTCCGAATTACATTTGCTTTTGGTTGTAGCACATTTTCAGTGCTTTCTACTATAATCAGTTTGTGAGTGACCTTTCAGCAAGTTAACCATTCTCATACATTTACCTTTGATTCATATAATGAAGCATTCTTCCTGTTTTTAAAATTATTCATTAGGAATCCTACATTATGAAAAAGAAACTGATTATGAAATGTTTCATGGAAAAAATCTCTTTGACCATACTGATATTTCTGAATGAAGTATAGTGTTGAGAATTCATTCTTGTTAAATCTAATTCCTTTATATGAAAGATACTAATCAGCAATTGTGAAGTGGTAGGAAAAGCCTGATGCTTGCTATAGAGGAACTAGGATTTGGCATGGTGCTTGGCTAAAGAAAGCCAAGAGAGTTACCAAAAGTGAAGGGAAAAATGTTAAGCTTTATAGTGTTTTATTGAGAGGAATATTCATGGAACTATTTAAGATGTGACTGGTGAAGTAGAAGGCTTTTTAGGCAAGAGTTTGGTCCTATCCTGAACTTGTTTTAGGGAGAATTTGAACTACAGATACTTTGATTTAAAAAGAGAAATTAAATTTAGATTAGTCATGCTAAAATTAATAGTATATATTCTTTAGATAAGATACTTTTATGTTACCATTTGGCCAATTCTTCTTTTGGAGCAGCAACAACTGTAGGTAAATTTCTGTTCCTCATCCTTCTCTTTGGCACTAACCAAGAATTGCAAGGAAATAAAGAAAAGGCACGTAAGGAAAGTTCTGTGTAGAAAAGATTATAAACAATAATTCATGTGGAAGCCTTATACATTCATTTGTGTGTTTAGTGTTAGAGCACCTTCCCATGCCATTACTATAGTAATCAGTGTTGGCAAAAATTTGTATTGATAGTTTATTCTGATGTTTTATTCTAGTATTATATAGACAAAAGAAATTGAGCACATTAGCTCTACCTTCCTTTTGGTGTAGAGCAATTTGTCAACTGAACACATCTGGCCTTTGGCAAGATGTAGTTGTTTTTGATTACCTACTGAAGGTGTAGTGCAGGCACATACAAGTTTCGTAAACATGCTGAGTGAGCAGTTCCCTTACCTTCCGTGAAGGGTATGTTTCTTAACAACTTGTTTTATGTAAACTGATGCAGTTTATGGCAGTGAGGAACTTTTACCAAGTTATTAATTACTTCTCTGAACTTATATGCTGTGCTTTTGCCAAAACTGATTTTAGGTTTAATATGCTGTGGTTATGAATATATGCAATAAAGCAGTGTTTTTTTAAGATGCTGGATCTTAAAGGGAATAGGAGTCTTATTCTTGTGTTTACCTGCAGATGATGCAATTACTCTGTGTAAGTCTACTTAGAGAGGACAGCTAGAGAGCTCGAAGAATTTAGTGAAAGATTCATTGACCTTGATCCTCACACTGCTTGCATGTGTAGTGTCTGCAATGGGACACAAGAAATCCTTTGCTTAACCATTGTAGTTCAGCAAAATATATCAGTAATATTTTTCTTTAACATTCTTCATTATGACAGTCATGAGAGCTTTATATTGCTGCATCAGCTGTTTTTTCAGCTCATCTTTTAGTTGCTATGATTTGATTATTTTTTTAAAAGGAAAGAAGTCGCATAGCTAAAGCATAATGACAACCTGATGAATATTTTTAAGGTAACAAAGACATTTAAATAAGACTTGACAATTTGAGTTATGATGTATGGCAGAGTGAAGGGAACAGTGCTTTAAAGGGACTATACTGCTCAGAGACATTCAGCGAGCTCTGCAAATCCATGCTGAAAATGACGGACTCGTATATCAACCGTGACTCTGTGCAAGCTTGAATGAAATGAGAACTTCAGTAATTTGGCTCTGCTATGGTTGAATGCTGCTTCTGGGTGAAGTTTCAAGAGCATGTTAAAAGTGAGACCAAGCCTCTTCTGTCTTAGACAGAGGTTATTTTAAAAATAGTAATACTTACCCTAGAAATAAAACTTGGGTGAACAGCAAACTGTAGCTATACAAGTATGTGAGAAAAAGTGTATGCATTACACTTCAGCCACTTTCCTCTTTTCTGTAGTGTTTTTGAATTGTCTTTTCCTTATCAAATGGATTTGAGGGAAAATCTGTGAATAAAGAGGCTAAGAAAAAGTATTCACAGGCAAATTATGAGCAACTGTTGAGGTTTATATTGCAGGCTATTGGTGTAATTCATTCTTTGGCAGATGTTAAAAAAGAAGAAAGAAAGTAAAACAACCCTTTTGTGTTTACTTTTTCTGGTACTGCTCTCTTTATGCCACCCTTACCTAAAAGAATGTGTTTATTTGCTCCTCTTGCAGCTATAATGTGAAATTTTACCATAGCCTGAGATACTGTAAAATAAAAAAGACTGATCTTTTGGTACCAATGGAAAACCCCTCAGATTTGGGTTAAGTCTCCTTTCTGATGGTAGTTTTAGAGCTTTGCTTTAAGAAATTCTCCTAGTGTTATAGTGGCTGACCATGGCATTCTGATAAGATTAGAATGGCTCCCAAGAAAGTATTTTTATTGTTGTACCAGAATTGATCTGAATCAAATGGCATTTACATATGATCACAGTCTAGCAGAGAGCCTCTGGAAGCTTCATGAAATAGTTTGGGTTGGAAGGGACCTTGAAAGATCATCTAGTCCAACCCCCTCTGGAATGATCAGGGACATGCCCAACTAGATCAAGTTGCCCAAAACCACATCCAACTGGGCCTTGAATGGTGCATCTATCACTTCTCTGGGCAACCTGTTCCAGTATTTTACCACCTTCAGCGTAAAAAATTTCTTTCTCACTCATGAAGGAAGAGGATCAACTACTGTTGATACACAAACAACAAAACTCTCAGTTTCCTAGCTTTTAGATTGCTTTCTAAATTATGACATTTTTTTCAGAAATCAGAGGTTTGTCCAAAGGCAAGTTATATTTTTGATAATTGTCAGGAACTGTCATTGGGATGGGAAATCACTTCTATGAATAATGGAAAGATCTGTTCCCCTTGCCTCCTTCTCCCCCCCCGCCCTCTCCACTGCAAGCATCTTTCTTTGGTTGCCCAGCTATATCTTATGCTCTGTAGGTTCAGTAACTGCTATAACATATCCAGATATCTGTAAAAAGTCAGATTTGTGGTTTGCTTTTTTTTTTTTTCCCTTTTTTTTCTTGGGCTAAGAAGTGGTGTGCTTCCTTCCATCCCTCCATATATGTATTTATTAAAGGTCTTCTGCAGTAATCCATGTCTGTCCCTTTCACAGTGTGCTGTTGTGATCTCAGATTAATTGAGGCATAACAAGGAGCTGAACTTTGCCCCTCAAGTTTAGAAAGGGTAAAATTTCTGAATTTTCAGAAACTGAAATAAAACCAGTTTTCAGTCCAATTTAAAAATTACATTTTTCAATAAAGCAGCTCTTTAACTTTTTTAATATATTTCAGTATTTAAAAACTGTGTTTTCAACAGGTTTTCATGTATTTATTTTCCTCATAATGACATTAATTTTAAAATGTGCAATTATATAAAAAAAAAAAAGGTTTAATTACAGCATGAACAGATGGCACTTCAGTACTGAAATGACCTTTGAATTGAAACAGGATTTTTTTATTCAAGGACTTTCTGACTTCCTCTTAGCTTTTGAAATGGAACTAATAAGAAAGTCTGTTGCACCAGAGTTTGCACTGAGTACTGGTTCATGAAAAGATCTCATTTGAGGCAGTAATCCTGAACTAAACAATGCATAGCTTGGTGAAAACCCATTTCCTGAAGTCTTACCTTCCTTTCTGCCTATCTGTGTGATACGCATGGTATTCACACAGTATCTACCCTGAAAACCTCCTAGTGCCACGAGGGTAAGTAGGAGAGTCCTTGGACATTGAGCTCAGGAATAAGTTGTCCAGTTCCAGGGTTTCTAGTATGCATCACAGTCTCATTCCTAACTGATATGCCTTTCCAGTAAAAATGTTGTAGAATAGTTAGTATTGTCTTCGTGGAAGATACCTGATTAGATGCTCTTTCTTGTAGGATAGACTAAATCAATTTGGAAGAGGAGGAAGATGTTCGACCTTTTGGTGCTCCTGCATGCTAGAGTGATAGACATAGCAGTAAGAATGTAAATGGGATTTTGCCCTATTTCAGTAAAAATGTAGAGGTAATTAATGGCATAAGGAGCAAATGCCACTCTGTTATAGAACTATTCGGCACATTGTATTAAAACATGAGTTACTTGGTAGGACAGAAATAGCCATTGTAGAGGAAGCTGTTAGGCTTTGACAGCTTTCTTGAGGAAGGTTGTTAAAAGTCCTGAGTAAGAATTTGAAATGGGAAATATTCAATATATTGCCAAAAATCTTTCCAAGAAGAGATAATTTATATCCTATCTTAAAATTAATTTTAAAATGAAGAAATCTTGGATACAAGAATCTAAGTTTGTGTTCTGCATTTTAGAATCAATTCTTTTAAACTCATTTATTATTGAGTTATTCTTAGCATCATTTTGTTCTAACTCTTTGTTCCCTATATATCATTTGTTAGTTGTTGTTGAGGTGCACACAAGCTTGTCGGAATCCGAGACAGTACTTGTGGCTTCTTGAATGGTGGGGCTTGTCTGGAGAGGGTTGGGTTTCATGTCTTAAGGTTTTCTGCCTTCTGCTCTGCTTCCTTCCCTCTCCTCCTTAATTTATGCTGCTCTGCAGAATTTTCTGCTGAGAAGTATGTAAAGAGCAGTTATTCTGCAATGGGACTTCATTAACAATAACTTGCTTGGCCTTACTGCTACTCTGACGCTCCTGGTACAAACAGAAATTGCCTGGATAAGTGAAAAACTGATGAGGGATTTAATCTCTACCAGTAATTATTTTTAACCAGTATGCACCCGATCTTGAAAATGAGAGTCATATCACATGTCTTTCTACTGCCATCTATGAAAGAAGCTGCCCTGTCCAGCTCTAATTCACCCCATGTGGAAGTTTGCAACTGTGCTGCTGATGGTGCTTGACCTGCATATTTCCTGTAGATTGGAGGCCCTCCCATGCAAAGGGGTGCAATGGCTGGCACAGAGGAGCACTCCTTGTCTTTGATACTATTAGTACACATCCCAGAAGACAATTTCTCATGCGCCAGTGCCACGCTGACCTCTACAAAGAATAAATGCAGTGTGCTGTGTAGTTTTTAGTGAGAGCTAGATGCCAGTTCCTACCTTCCTGTTCAGTTAGCTGTGATAAAATTAAGTGTGCCAAGCCAAAACTTAACATGGATCAAGCTATGTTAAGAAAAATTGGTGCGTGTGTGAGAGAGAGAGAGAGAGAGTTGACGTGTTCCCATTTGTTCTCTTCTAGGAAACACTGCTATGGTCTGAAAGATTGCTACTTGTCAGGAATCTATCTTCTGTTTCATCAGTGTGCAGTTGTTTGATTTCCAGTCCCTCATGTTTTGTGGCAGGTTCATAACAAACCAATGCTGCTTCTGTGACTGCTCAGAAAGAAAAAGTGAGAGGGTTGTTATCTAGAACCGTATTGCAAACATGCTTTCACGTAGGGACCCCATTATGTTGTTTACAGCTTTTATCTTCCACTGTGTGCTTTGCATTTTAATCAGACCATGTCTAATTCAGTTCTGGGGATTTGTTTATTTTATCCTGCCTCTACTGTAGATGGTGATTAATGAACAATATATGTGACTTGATTTGTTTGGTGGTTTGTTTTGGCTTTTGGGTTTTTTGATTTATTTGTTTTTCTTTTTTTTTTCCTTTTAAATTTTTAACTTGCTGTTTGTGCAATGCTGCATACCACTGCAGTTTCTCTCTTCTTTTTGTATCCATCGGATAGCTGCTTTCCTTCCCTCTTCCCTTCTTTCTCATCTCCCAGTTTAAGTCAAGGCTTGCTGATACCTCCCGGGTATATTTAGCTTTTCTAAAAAAGTTTGTCTGTATGCATGTGTCTATACATACTTAATATTCATAAGCAGATGTTTGCATATATTTTAAATCAGGTGTGTACAGCATTTAGTATGCAGGTGCAATAGTTGGTTTTGGACATGTAAAAATTAATTGTAGGGCAGATTGTACTTGTCTTTAAAGATGAGTACAAAACAAAAAACTACTGTGTTTCTTTTCTTTTCCTACAATAACTGTTGCAATAAAAATTCAAATTCATAGAATATTTGTCACACACACAAATGTTCCTGCAGTTATAATTCATAAGTAAGGGCAGCAATTAAATTCCAAATAGCTTCTTGACAGATGCCACAAAAGGGAAAACATTCTAGTTCCGTAATGGGGAGTCTGTTGTTCTCTGAGACAAGGCTGAGAAGAGATAACATGCATATGGGACTGGTGTGGAGGTCACATAAGGAGGAATCTTTTTAATTTAATTAAAAGCCTAATTAATCCTAGAGAGATTCTGTAACCCTCTGCAGTTGGATTTTAGGGTCCTGCACAGTTTGCAAGCCAAAAAGTAAATGACATTTAAAGATGAGAAAGTATCACTTTTTTTGCCAGGAAACTTATCTGATGGAGAAAGAATTAGCAAAATATTAAATGTCAATTTGCTGGTAAATAAGAAGTAGGCAATGCAAATCTTTGTCTCCTACAGTGGAAAGATAATGATACAAACAACTTTTCTTCCACACTGACTTGTTCTGATAAGTTCTGCTTCAAGGATTTTCCATTGTGGAAAATACAATATTTGTAAATGGTGGTATTTTCCAGTGTTCATAAAAGCTACTGCATTACGCATGCATTTTAAAACAAAACAATACATTAAGACTGTAACTAAATGTCTGCCTTATGATACTGCCTTGCATTTGCAGAGAACCAGCTGAACAAGATAATAAAAATGTTTTAAAAGGAAGTTGTCTATGATAGTGAGGATTGTTTTGCTTAATGAATCTTCATTTTATCAACTGTTAATGAGCCTCATCTGCACTTCTGCAGCTGAGAAGAGAGAAAGAGTTTGTTATTTCATATGTCTGAAACACCTTATCTACTGTCATGCTACTGGTTCAGCATTGGTCTGGTAGCCAT
The DNA here is from genome assembly GCA_032466535.1 of Forpus xanthops. Taxonomy (NCBI): domain Eukaryota; kingdom Metazoa; phylum Chordata; class Aves; order Psittaciformes; family Psittacidae; genus Forpus; species Forpus xanthops. The sequence goes on from JASSUY010020286.1 coordinate 10,189, forward strand.
GGGTCATCCTTCTATAAAGCTGCTGTTCATCTCCTCTGTCTTGCTAGAATGACATCAATTTATTGTAAAGTTATCTGACCAGTAACTGGTCTGAGCAGTCTTAGATTCCGATGGCTTATTTCAATATATAGGCATCCTAATATGTAAGGAATTTTACTTCTAGCATAGATAGATGCAGGAATACTGAAATAATGATTGGCAAAACGGGGCTGGTGCTCATTGGGTTTGTAGTCTGTAACTTTTTAGGGATGGCATTTACATAATTTGTTGTAATGAGTTATAAAAAGTTTGTGTGGGTTTTCTTTTTTTTGCCTTTTTTCTTGTTTCTTTTTTTTTTCCAAATTCTAATGTTGCACCCCAATCACTCAGAAAAGTATCAATTATCTTGAAACTAGCTGATAGTTACCAGGACTGTTTGGAATAAGTTACCAGGACTATGTGAAAGGCTGGATTCCTGAGTCTTTCTAGTACTGTATCTTTAACTTGGTGGTGTGACTCCACGGTAACATCAGCTCTTGTCAAGTAACGAAGATTAAGCCTGAGTTGCTGGCATTGAAGGTGAGTGTCTGTACTGACTAAGAGAAAAGCGAAATTCCTCATAGGCCACGAACTAGTAGAGCTGGGTAGCCTCTTCCCCTACGTTGTATGTGTGCTCTTTCCACTCAAAGAAATGATTCTAAACTTCTCAGGTCGACAAAAAAAACGTTTTTCTCTCCTGCATCACTCCATTTCAGAATTCTCTGTCTGATTGTTCTGAGTTTTCTCATTTGTATCTTTTACTCTCTGTCCAAGAGTAATTTTGTATTGAAAATCATGGATTCTTTCCTTGTTACTTATATTAACTTAAACTATTGCAGACTCACCAATTACAATTTATAGTATATAATAATTTACAAGAAATGAAGTGATAGCACAGTGAATAAACTAGACCATCATAAGATCTTACAATAACTGATCTGTTGGTACATCTGCATCTATTTGCATAATCTTGTATATAAAATCTGTTGTGAAGACAAAGATGGATACAACACTGTGGAACAAGAAGCCTAATGGTTTCTTTCTAATTATGAGGAGGTGTGTATCTAAAGAGGGGCTCTTTATGTGTGTTCATGCACCTGTGTGCAGAATGCATGTGAATCTACAGAAGAGATTGTTGTTAGGCTCCCAACTTTTGAAGAATGGAGCATAATTCAATGTATGTGTTTATTCATGATCCGTTTGTTGAGAAACATTTGCAAGCTTTGGGTTTGGTGATGCCAGTGTTACTTCTGTTTCTTCTGCCACTGTAGGTTCAGTTAACGTTTCATCTTGTGTGCCTACTTCTAACATTCCATTTGATCACCTCTTTCTTCACTAATTAAGCAGGAAGAGGAGGAGCTCCCTCAAGTATAGGAAAAAGAAAGCAATCAGGAGCTTGGCTTTTAGGGAAGTAGTAGCATGGACTTTCTTGCTAGCTGTTGATTTCAGGGCTATCGTCATGCAAAACAAATGCAGATTAGTTACATCAGCATAACTTCTCATTCAGAGGAGTCCACAGTGGCACAGAACTAGATGCTTCCCTGTATATTTTGCCAAACTCTTAAGTATAAAGTATTATAGCATAGGCCTAGAAGGGAACTAATTTAAATTTGGGGAATAACAGCCACAATAGGTTGTTAACTTCCCTTTTGCTCTTCAGGTATTTAATTTAATTTATTTATTTATTTGGGTTTTTTTAGGAATCAGCCCACAGTATGCTTTAGCTGACCTTCCTCAGTCTCTCTTCCCACATCTCTTTTCTTCCCTTCCCACCCTGTATCTTGGGGGTTGAAAATGAGTCTATGTATTCAGCATGTTACAAAACTTGTGTCCATGCTTCTGTGTCAGGAGAGGGTTTGGAAGAAAAAAAAAAGAAAGGCTACTTTATGTTATAAGTGGAAACTGGAATTTTGCGCAGCAAAACAATTTTAGTACTAAGGTAGAGTACAAGTGTCACATTTGCCAGGGTGCTGCAGCCTGGGTTGGTCTTTGAGCAGACTGTGTGAGCTACAATATTTGTAGTTAACTTGTGTTAAGCTGCAAGAAGTGTTTTTTGAAGGTCAGGCAGCAAGTTAAGAGGAGATCACACTGAAGTGGAAGCCAGTAGCAGGGTGCCACCCAAAGAATGTGGGATTTGAGTAAGTATTTGAAAAGGTTGTTTCCCAGGAAAAAATAAACCATTTGAAATATAGCTGTCTGTTTTAGAGGAAATGGGAAGTATCAAGTGAATTAAGGAAAGAAAAAAACAGAGCAGAGAGTGCAAGAAATGGATAGCAGGAGCAGCTACTCAGGCTACAGGTTATGACTGAGGGTCGAACAAAAAGACATGAAAGAAGAAAAGATATTAGATACAATAATGAAACTAGGAAGGTGGTAAGAGCTGAGAAGAAATATGATGTAGCTTTAACAATAGAGGTGGTAAAATAGGAAAGATGATCCTTGCTGATTTCACTTGGAAGTGGTGGGACTGCTCAATAGATTTCTCTGTTAGACCATCCTTTTCCAAATCACTTACTCAATTTACATGCTATATAGTGTGCATTCTGTCAATGTAGTTTGAGTTACAAAAACTCAAATGCCTTGATGCATTTAGAAATGACATTACAAATCTTTAAAAAAATCCATTTGAAAGCTGGGAAAAGCTTAAAGCTAAAAAACACATTCTTGAGTGCAAAAATGAACTTTGCCTGTAAAATTTGTGAGGGCAGCTGTTTTTTAAATCTCTCTGCTTCCTTTGAGCCTCTTCTTTGTTCTGCCTTTATGAATCCAGATCCCTCGTGTCCTTTCCTCCTCCGCCTCTTTGGTGTGCCTCTCTATTGCTTCACAATTTATCTTTGCTGCCCAGGGAATCCAACTGTCTGGGGCTGGTGGCTTCATCCTGCCTTGGTGTCAAGGTCAAAATCTTTTAATTTTTCAGGTAGAGTGGGTACTGTGACCCTAGGGTCTATTGCTGTACATTTGCATCCTGTCAGTGTTCTCAGAATGACAATGTCTCAGGTCTATGTCTGTCAGCTGCTTTATTGAGTTATTTGGTAATATTTTGCCTAATCCTCTTAGCAAAAATATAAGTCTATGGCATTAAAAGTCTATGGCATTAAAAACATTCAAATAAGTATAAAGAACTTAACAACTTAATAATTACTGATGTTAAAATGAAGAGTATAATTAGAGAAGGTAAAAACAATAGTTTTGACAATGTAATAGATATCAGTTTGCTTTTCTAGAGTTTCTGCATCATAGAATCATGGAATCATAGACTAGTTAGGGTTGGAGAGGACCTTAAGATCATCTTGCTCCAACCCCCCTGCCATGGGCAGGGACACCTCCCCCTAAACCATATCTTTAATCAGCTTTGAAAACATTAATTATGCTAAGAATGTCTTGTATATATTTCCATTCTTGAAAAAGGGGAGAATTTTGTGTCTGCAGGGTTTCGGAATTTAACAGGAGATTGAGTTTTCTATTAATCAGTTCCTTAGTCAAGAGCCTAAGTACCTAGACTTTGTGGTTTGGATCCTTGAGTAATGAGGTGTAGTACAAATGTAAACTGAAACATGTGATCTCTTGTGCATTTTCAGTGTTGGTTAGATGTTAACAGTCGTCATGATCAATATGTGTTTACTGAAATGCAATGGATCTTTTGCACTAATTTGGTCAATATAATAGTATGTTCTCAACAACTACCAGGTAAGCAAATTCAGGAAGGTCACATTAAAAGCCAGTTACTCCAAAAGTGGCAAATGCATCTTCAGTTGCACATAGGAGTTGAGAGGCTAACGCATATTTGAAGCAAAACTAGAAGATAGTTCAACTCTAACAAGTTGGTACTGAAATGGTACTGAATTTTTTGGTATTTTTTCCAAGTTTTACAGATTTAGTTTCTGGTGAATTAGAAACCCTCGCTAACAGGTTTTGTCATTACTTTAAGGGGTAGAATTGGTTTGAGATATTGCCAAGAAAAAAAATTAAAGAATACCTGAATCAGTCATTTCAGCCAAAACATGACTGATACAGAATAATTATGAGCCTCTGAGATCAGCTCATGGCTTCAGCGTCTTCAAATCTTTAGTGCTGAGACATTTGTCCTTTATCCATTACCTAATCCATTCTTTTGGTGTTAAGGAAAAGCAGACCTACAGATTTCTTAAAATTCTTTAGATATCCTGTTGAAATGATGTTTTAACTGCAAAAAAAAAAAGCAGTTATTTATCTATTACATTCAGTTTAAAAATCTACATTAGCTATTTATGTGCCAGCTGACTATTTTAAAAGGTTGTCCTCAAATTTGCATGTAATAATGTCTCTTCTGCATTCTTTCTGCTGATAGTCTAGTGAATAACAAACTGATGTAATTGTGGAAGCTAAACAAATCTCCACAGGTAGCAATTGTGAAGTCCCATATCAGCCTTTTCTATTGAAAAGGAAAGAAAATAAACCCCACTAAAACCTGATCCCCTCACTGGATGTGGTTTGTTGGAGGCTTAGTCTTTGTATTGAAAGGAGATGTGGCAATTATGCCAGATCTGTGTTGGGAACTATAATTCTAAGAAAGCTAAAGAAGGCTTTTACTGTAAAACATAATCTGTGGATTTCCATAAGAACCCCAAAACTTGCTGCCTTATTTGGTTGAGTAACTGTATTTGCCTTCTAACAAGTGTGGCGTATTTATGTGGGTAAGACAAATTATTTCTGGTCAAAAATGTTTTTGTATCTGCTCAGTTTGGAATAAGATAGATTACTCATGCTGTATGTGCAAATTCTGTTTGTACTCTGGTCTAGACATATGGACATTTGTGTTGACTAAGCTATCTTATCAACTCTGTCAGCAAAAACTTCAGATATTTTTAATGTAGTAGTATTCCAAGTTTCTCAGCATTCATCTACCTTTCTTATCTGTAAAGAAGATTGCTGCATTTTTTTGGGGAACTGTTATTTATTTGTCTTAATTTACTAAATTACCTTATCTGAAATTGAGCTGAAGTCCCCATATAAATAAGGAGCAAGACCTAAATCATAAAGAGAACCAGATGCAGTGGGCCTCTTGCACTCCTAATGGCCTCCAAACATGTCATCCAGTACTTCTGACTAAATTCAAGTCACAAGTCAGGCTTTCACTACAAGTTCTGCTATTATACACCACTGCTCTGAACATGGAAATACAATGTACAGAGCAAAAGGTTTAATTTCAGTTACTGGTTCTGTATGGTAACTGTATTTTTTATATATCAAAAATAGAGACAAAGAAACGTACGTTGTTAAGAAACTGTGATTAAGTTATGCAGGCTGCAAATAGTGCTCTTCCAAATGTATAATGAAGACTGCTTTACTTGTTTACGGCACAAGGATTATAGGAAGCATTGGATGCATAGCGAACAAAATGAGCCTTTCTGAAGAGTGATGACTTTGGGTATTTGGTACACTGAAGAGAGATGACTTTGGGTATTTGGTACAGTGTTTTGCAGGCAGTTTTGAATGTACTCCTGTGAAGCTCACAGGTAGCTAAATAAGATGCTCCATGACCAGTACCATCGTCATGGAAGTGAACCTGAGCTGTTCCTCAAGTATGGTTATTAGCTGGGACCCAGTGCCATGACAGTCCTGGCTTCCGAATTTTGGAGTATGGGCAACCTAAACTTGCATTTGCTTTCAGACAAAGGTTTATTTAGCCTTTTGAGGCTTGTCTATTCCAGTATGGTGCTTAAGCTCTAATGCAACTGAGTGAGTAGGTAAGGGGACCTGCCTTTTCAACTAACTAGCTGAAATAGCATCTAAAGTCATAAGCAGAACTCTTCTGTTTTGGCAATCCATGTCAGCACCCAGCCTATGTTCTTATGTATGTATTTAGTCTTTAACTTTTTTTAATTACTGTGTTATCAATAGAAGATGCAATATGACAAAACAGGAACAAATGATATTAATCTTCTGTTCTTACTGTGGAATTATTTGAAGTGTTATTTTTATCTTTAGAATGTTCCTGTTTAATTTGTTGCTATTATTGACTCCTTCAGTATTTTACTCATATTGCTCACATGAAGAAACTGTAGCAGAAATGTATTTGCTGAGTATATTGAAAAATCAGTAATGCAAGCTAGAATTCTTGCTGACCCCTCTCATGTGTTGGGTCACTCTGCCTTTAATTCATTGCTTGTTCAAGATTTTAATATAGAATTAATTCCTCTCTCTGCCCCCCCCCCCCCCTTCTTTTTGATGGTTTATTTTGCACTGTGTGTTCCCTCTGCTTTGGCTTTTTCCTTGAGCTATAGTAGTTTAGAGTGTTCTAAACTCATTTTCTTGTAGCACACTACATACAGTTCCACTTGAATGCTTAGAAATATAAAATATTTACCTTGTAGAAATGAGGTTGACACAGGGCTGGAATAAATTTACACCTGGTAACTGACAGGAGCAAGCTTGTATTATACAATATAAGAAGGTTCATAGGTTGGGTTTTTTTTCTATTCTCTGTCAGTTTGTATTGGGGTATTGCAAAAAACCTCCAGTACGCATGAAAGGCATTTGCTGCTTTATATAATCCCTGGAAGAACTCTTAGAAAGACTAGGCTAGTAAAGGGGCAGTTCACAGGTAGTGTCAAACTTCATCAAAATGGATTCTAAAGCTGAATTTCTCTGGTCTTTCCAGTACTTCCGCACACTTAGAAAACAAATAACAAATTTTGCATGTTGAATTACTTTAACATTTACCCAGGGAAAACAGAATCCTACAGGACATTCTGATGTGCTGTAGTGTATGTTTGTTCTAATTGTAGATGCAAAACTGGATACTGTATCATTTGAGCAAGTGAGAGCTTGAGAGTATGCTTTCATAATGAAGTAGGATACAGTAATTGATAAAGTGTTCTTTTGTTTACTTGAAAGCTTTTTTGATCTGCAGGAGTAACTTTCAGTCTTCAAGAACCAGCAAAAATTTGTTATCAATTAGAAAAACCAATAAATAATTAAGTAACTGTGTTTAAGTTTATATGCTGAAGCAGCTTGCAAAATGGTATATGAGAATAGATATTTAACCAGAAAAGTTATGTTTTTTTTTTTGATTTCAGTACTGTAAGAAGTCAGGGAATAGATGTACATGACCTGTGCCAACTGCGGGGGGGGGGGGGGGGGCGGGGGGGAGGCCAAAT
>JASSUY010020287.1:0-10148 GCA_032466535.1 Forpus xanthops
TGTTTGAGGGGGGCCTCAAACCACGACACATTCCTACTGAAGACAGAAGGATTCTTCTTATGTCATTAGCCCAGGAAATAAGTATGCAGCAAGGGCTTCTAAAGCACAAACCACTATTAACTAGATCACTACTTCCTTAAAAATTGAATCCTATGATTATTCTGCTATAAGAAGGCCTTAAAAAGGCAAACCCACATGGCTTAAGAATGGAAACTGTGATAATTACATGTATTATGAGTAGAATATAGGTTTAAATATGCTTTTTTTTTCAAAAAACGAAAGAGGAAAAAAAAAATCTGCTGTTAATTCTCAGTTTAAAGCAATCTTACACCATGGTTTCAGCCTCTGATTTCACAATGTTAATTAAGCATATGGGATCAGAGTAACTTACAAGAGCTAGCTAATGCTTATCAGGACTTCTATTTGTCATTACTATTCTATCACCTCTTTTTCCTTTTTCGTAGCAGTAAAGTATTCCTTGGAAGAAAAAGAAAGTGTTATCAGCCATAGATTTTATAAAGCAAATTTATCATATGGATTACTCCAGTAAAAACCAAAACTGTATGTAACATATATTAACTTGATCTATCAAAACATACACAGACCATTCGACCAATACAACACTTGACTGGGAGAGTACTTATAACAAGAACATGGAAATGTTAGTAATATTTTGTATAGGTTATTTTTAAGTAAAGTACATAACCAGTTTTATCCTGGATTTTTGTTAAATAACAAAGTTAGGCAAGGACGTTTGAGCACATTTACCTAACAGCAGTATGTCCTATCAGAGGTTTCATGAACGTACATTTCATTCCTTTAAAGTCTGCCTACAGGATTTACACATGGTAAAGGACTGAAATCTTGCACACAGTTTCCCTAACATCATTTCTGCTTTATGCCTCCTTATAGGCCACTGCAGGCACCGCACATAGCGCTGGTACCATGAAACTATCCCTGACATCCCTCAGGAACTTGGGTTGACAGCATCCCACTGTACTGCCCTTCCAGCAAGTATCAAAGATTAAAGTCCCACATAAGAGTCTCATACGGAGGTGTTCTCAATTTGTTCAAAGGAAACAACGTCCACCTTCCCATTCTATTTTTGTAATACGTTCCTAACACAATGTCATCTCTTGCTTCTTCCTGGATCCTGACACACAAGGTCTCAATCACATGAAAGCTATAGTTTCCCAGGCTGTGTGCGTTTACTTCAGAGAGGAGTCCCTTCGCTCTGCTTCTCACTTCCTAAGGTCTCTCCTGGTGTCGTAGTTTAAGCTCAATCAGCCAGCAACTCAGAACCACGCAGCCATTCCCTCACTCCCCCCCCTCCTCCCCTGAGCTCCCAGAGGAACGGGGAGGAGAATCGAAAGGATGCAACTCCCATGGGTTGATATAATAACAGTCCAGTAACTAAGGTAAAATATAAACCTACTACTGCTACCACCAATAATAGTAATAAGGGAAATAAGGAGGGAAGAAAATACAACTTCTCACCACCCACCGACCGATACCCAGCCAGACCAAGCAGTGATCTAACCCTTGAGGGTAACTGCCACCAGTTTATATAGTGGGCATGATGTGCTATGGTATGGAATACCTCTGTGGGCAGTTTAGGTAAGGTGTCCTGTCTCTGTTTCCTCCTGGCTTCCCCTCTCCACTGGCAGAGCATGAGAGTAGAACGTCCTTGGTCAGAGTAAATGTTACTGATCATCAACTAAAACCATCCGTGTTATCAGTGCAGTTCCCAAGGTGAAAGTCAAAAACACAGCACTGCACCAGCTACTAAGAAGGAGAAAAATGACTGTGACTGCTGAACCCAGGACACTTGGTTATGCCGATTTTGCTTTCTAACCCTACACACCACTTTTTCATATACTTGTTGGCTGTAATTTTCCTCTTCTATGCTGTATTCAGTAAATAATCAAAAGGACTGTCAGGGCACTGGAGCGTTCATCCTGTAAGGAGATGCTGAGGGACAAGCTTGCTCAGCCTGGAATACAGAGTTTAGAGGAACCTCACAGCAGTCCCCAGCACCTAAAGGGTAGTCCTCAGAGAGACAGGGCCAGGCTCTTTACTGAAGTGCAGGGCAGGAGGATGACAGATAGTGTGCACAAACTGAAACAAGAGACATTTTAACTGGAAGTATTTCTTTTTTCCCCACCACGGGAACAGCTGAGCAGTGGAAGAGGTTGCCCAGAAAGGCTGCAATCTCTGTCCATTGAAGTTTTCCAGATCCAACTGATTAAAACCCTGAGCAACCTCATCTGAACTCAGAGCTGAACTCTGCTTTGAGGAGGAGGTTAGACTGGAGAACTTAAGTCCCTTACAATCAGAATTAACGATTGTAAAAGTAAGTTATTATAAGAACAGTAGCTTGGCAAATATGAACAGTGACACCAGGTCAGCCCAACTTTAAGTAACTACATAGACTGCAAATAACAGAGCATGAGCAACACAACACAGGACAGGCAAAAGGATGAAAGAACACCTTAAGTGAAAAAGGAAGTATTAAACAAGTTTTTTTACTTAGCAGGAAAAAAAAACCCTCACATGCGAGTTTCATGAGCTCGTCTTTCAAAGAGAATCTCAGGTAAATTGAAGAACCTCATTTTATAGGTTCTTCTATATAGCAAGCAAAACAAAGTCTGATGCTCAAATTCTATGTTCTAAAAGCATATTCTATACTTTCAAGCACACATACTTAAGAAAAACAATATAATCCTCTGGTAATAAAAGGAAATCAAATGTGGACACGGCACATTAGCTTAATAAAACCCAAGAAAGACATTACGAACTCTCCGGCCTGAGGGTCCCTTTAGGAGCAAACACAAATGGCTCTGACTTTTACACAATCTTCCTTCACTGGCACTATCCACAGGAGAGAGCGTATCATATCCCTTCAGTCTGGATCACACAGTGGTATTCAGATAACAACTGCTTTTTAAAGTGTATCTTAATTTGTTGAAAGCCATTTACTGGATTAGCTCTATAGCCACTGCATGTCAGTGTGGCTTTGTTTCAACAGATCTGAATTTATGTTATTTCTATCTTAACATGTTCTGTGTAAACTGTAAAGAAAAAAAGATTGACAATCCCTCCATTAAATATTAAAACCAGAAGGGGATTTACGTCCTAAACTTGTCTGGAGCATTAATGGAATTCAAGGGCTCGATTCTTTCTTTTCTCCTCTTTCTGCTTACATGTAACCTCTTACAATTCAGGTCATTCCCATTACATTTGTCAAAATACCTACAAGTTCCTACACCTTTTAAGTCTTTAGTTCTGACTTGTGGGGCATGGGAAGTGTTTTAATTCAGTGGGGAGTACAAAGCATGCCTTAACACAGCTTGTTGAAATAATGCATACAATCATTAGTTAAAACTGTCAGTACTTACTAGCCAACGCTGCTGGTACTGATCAGCATCAAAACCAACTCTAGGCATTATGCTTTGAATTATATCTTTTTTGGACCCCACATTCAATGCATTCTAAAATTTTCTGTTCAGCTGGTCCTGCTAATAGCTTTAAATCCTCCATAATAACAGCCCTTATGAGATTTCCAGGATTAACATAATGTTTTAAATGAGGCTATCAGCACCTGCTCGGACACTACCACCATTCATGCAGTCGTGCAGTATTCTGCATCACAAGATAACTTCAGTAGCGTTTGTGTAACACACAAGGAGAAAGCAGCACAATCAATAATTCTGCCTCCACTGGGCAAAGGACTTCAGCAGAATGCTAGCAATGAGCTTCCAGTATTATGAAAAAATAATACCTATATTTAATTGTAAATTGTGGAAGTAAAAGAGTCAATTTATATTTATTACAGATAAACTGCATACTTAAATTACTTTCTGTAATAGACTCCAGCACCTTGACAGGAAGCTGAAATCTCACAATGCTGTTCTTTACTCTGATCAGCAGCATCCTGTTCCTTAACTACAATCTTTACACCTTTTTAATGTTCTTGGGGTAAATTTACAAGATAAAAGCCATGACTATAGCCTTCAATTTCCTTGCTTGCAAAGTAATGAACACTAAGTCATAAAAATCATTTTAAACATTTCTATAGCTAAGCTTTTAGCTGTGTTTCATGAGTAACAACAGACTACGCAGACAATGGGCTTTTTGCATTTATGCAGCCAGATGAAAAATACGTGCAGCCTTCTAAACATGGAACAGAAAAACTTGCCTGTGACTAAGGTGCTAAAATGAAAACACTTCTGTTTCTCAGGGAATGTAAGGCAGAAATGGAGATGCTTTTTTCAGATGACTAAAAATTATACAGCTTAATGATTCTGGTAACTCCAATGCCTTTCTCAAACCAAAGGCTTTAAGGTGCTGCCTTATCAACTTAGGAACTTTTCTGTAAGCTTTTACTTCACAGTCACAACTTTATTTTTCAATAAAATCTGGATCTATGCCTGTAAGGTAAATCAGTTTATTTGGGGGTCTCTCCTGTCTTCTTTCTTACTTGCAGTTGACTTGTCTGTTCCTTTAAACTTCCCTGCCTTTGTAGGCAAACCTAAGAAACAGTGTTGCAATCATCCATCAAATTTGATAAGCTAGAAGCTTTTCTCAAAGGGTGGCCAATACCACTTATAAGCAACATGCTTCAGCCTCAGAGTAGATAGCTGTGGAAAAAACACTACCTGTGAGGAGCTCAGTATAATTCATTTAATTAAAATCTAGTGAACACATGAGAATTGGAATGCTTAAAATAACTTACAGCCAATTCCTACACAGTTGCTGGTATCCCCGCTTTGATCTTCAGCTGTAGTATTCCCGTCCAGATGGTTTCGAATGTGGCTCATAAAACACCCACTGCTGGTCAACATGCTGGTTGCCACTTTAGCTGCATATCACATTACTTACAATTTCAAAAGGTAAGATTTAAAGGATCATCACCACTGTGTTTAAAATAACATACATAGCACATAATACATAGAATTTGGTTCTGCCTTGAAACCAGAAGTGCATCAAAGCAACTTTCAGAGATTGTTTACAACAAATGAGTTTATAACTGATAGCTTCTCTGGTCTCTCAATAGCTTATTTTGGTTAAAAAAAACAAAAACCAAAACCCACCTGGAAGCCACCATGTACAAGCAACAATCATTTCTATGTATCCAAAATGTGCTATGGAGATGTTGCTGACCAGCTGCTGAAGTCAGCTAATTAAATAATCCCAATACAGGCTTTTATTGCATAGAAAACAAACAACTTTTTGCTACTGAAGAAAGCGAAGCAGTTCATGTACCACCTCTCAGTACATGTTAAAACCAACAGTGCTTGTGTAATAAGACAAATTCTACATATGGTAGAAAGTCAGGTGAAACCCTCTCAGTTCAGCAGTTTGTTAAACCCAACAATATTTCCTTCCTAGCAAAAGCACAGTAATTCCTTTCCTGTTTCGCCCAGCAACAATCTCAAACAAGTTTACTCCTCTTTTCTAATATTGTCCAATGTCACCTGATTCTTCCATAAAAACAGAGTCATCCTCACATCACCCACTCTGCACCAGCAAAAGCTTAAGAAGCTGTCACGGTTTAAGCCTCTGTAACTCATGCAGTCGCTCTCTCACTTCCCCCTCTTTCTTCCCCCCCACTCCCAAAGCTGCCCGACCAAGCAGTGCAGTCCCACCCTTCTGGGTCCCTCCTCTCTGTTTTTACATCAGTTTGGATCTGGTGTCCTGTCCCTGCTTCCTCCCGGGTTCCCCTCCTCCCTGGCAGAGCACGCGACTCAGAAAGTCCTCGGTCAGACCAAAACATTACCAAGCAGTAACTGAAAACACTGGTGCTATCAGTGCAGTTCCCAGGCCCAAAATCAAAAACACAGCACTGCACCAGCTACCAAAAAGAAGAAAAATGTCTGCTGCTGCTGAACCCATGACAGAAGCCAAGGAAAGATATACAATAACTTATTCATTCTTGATCTATAAATACTATGCAATTAAAAGACACAGTCAAGTACCTATTTTTACATACTACCGGACTCTTTGATCCTTACAAACATCAGATCGTTTCTGACAACTCTCTTAACCAAAGTGGAATTAGCTCCCTGGGAGTGAAGTGCCTAAAAGCCCAGCAGGAATGCTAAATTTGATGGCAGTCAATATTTGAAAAGCAAAGACATTTAAAATAAAGCTTTTCAAAAAGCAGCTCTTTAAGCTTTCCTTTTTTCCACTGCTTATCAAATATACAGCAGAATAAATCTAAATTGAAACAATTTACCTAACATTAAGTGACTTGGAAAACCAACCATTCCAACAAACCTTGTCAAAAAGAATGCAAGTCCATCCTAAGTAAAAAAATCACAAAAGTTTGGGGCTCTGAAGAGGAAAGAGTTCATTATCAGTATTCCCTTGTTTCTTGGTTGGCTGACAAACTACTGAAGGCATCCAATACCGAACAGTATTATCTGACATGAACAACAGCATCCCAGAATCAACCAGATTGGAAAAGACCTTTAAGATCGTAAATTCCAACCATTACCCCCAGCACTGCCAAGGCCACCACTAACCCATGTCAATGAGAGCCTCATCTACATTGTCTGTGAACACTTCCAGGGACAGTGATTCCACCACTGCCCTGGTCAGACTGCTTCAATACATCACCATTGAAGAAATGGATCACTTCAGAAGGAGAAAAGCAGGGCTGATAGAGGGGGTAAACAGCTGACGTACTAAAAAACATTTCTTCTGAGAGTTGCTTGGCCCTTAGCTAGCTTTCAACACAACGAATCTCCATACACAGAAGAACACAAAGTCTAGCGGTTTTTATTTATCTATGTATCGATTGATCTATATACATACATATGTCAGTATAAGTAAACTGTTGCTTAATTACAGCAACTTTTTCTCACCTTACAGCATTACTCATCTGCTATTCTGCACAAAGCTGACTGAAATTTCAGCTGCAGTTATAACCTAATGAAGGAAAAGTATTTTCTCTTGCTTACTTCAAGGGAAGAATCTCCTCTTGCTCAGAAAGTTCTAAGTGGGATCCATACAGTACTCCCTCATTCACCTCTTCCCTTTCTGCCTTTACCCCACCATACAAGGCTTATATAAAGCTGAAGCTTTATGAAGTGATCTTGCTCAGTATGAGTTAATTTATTTTTCCCCTTTGATTAATTGTAAATTTTATCCATGTTAGAATGAGTCTTACACATAAAGAAGTTAAAAATTAAACTCATTTATGAAAGCAAGACAAACCCAGGCAAAACCAACAGCAAATCTATGAGGTGGGAGTGGATGCTAAGTCAGATTCTTGCAATCAGGTATTTTTTGTGACTCACATAGTAATCCACATACAGAAAAATGACTATTAAAGTTCTCTGTGTAGCTCAGATTTGCTTGTGAATAATCTAATTGTGAAAGCTGAAACATGAATAATAGCAGCACTCTCCCGCTCATCCTGCAGCAAATAGCCTCATTTTATCACATTCTTTTCTCTTTCAGCATATTACTGTACTAGGAGGTTATAATGGTAACCAAATAGCTCCCATTTCTACCAGCATTTATGCTTGTTTATGATTTATTTGGGAAAGGCAGTGCTCTGACAGGGCTCAAAGAAGCTATTTACCAGTTGTACTACACCCACCTGCGGAAGGAAAACCTGCATTTTGTGAGCAGGAGAGGGCGAAACACACTCTCTATCAAGAGGTATATACACCTTGCAAGCAGCTGACAATGCATTTTCTATACACTTACTGCATCTTGGCCCCAATTCCAGACGCATCTCACACTTCAGACCCTGATACAGAGACGTATCTGTAGATATAACCTAGCCTAGGATATTTAATCTATATATATACAAAACATATATATACACATATAACCTAAATTGTCAGCCTTTACTCCTAAATGTACCAGACCTGTCAAAAGCTATTGGCCAGCTTTCCTACATCCAGTTTTTTTTAATCCTGCACGCTCCCACTGATCTGTGCAAACACAGCAGCTGCACTGTATAAGGAATATGAAGTTTTCCAGTGGCTTGTGAAATGCGACAACTCTGATGTAGGCAAGATCCTTACAAGGCATTGAGTTGAAGAGGCATCTAGCAGAACTGTAATGTGCCACTACTGCACGTTTTTCAGCCAAAGTCTCACCCTTTATATTAATTCACATTTAATTATAATCTGAGTCAGCTTTTAAAACACAATAAAACTCCACTCCCTGTTTTAAGAATTGAAATTAGGCACTAGAGGCTATCGATGATTATTTAAATGGACTCATTACGTAACTTAGTGCCCAATTTACCAGGACTGATGTCCTTCTGTGAAGAATAGGCTTTACGCAGGTAAGAATCTGCTATAGGCAATACTTTCACTAACACCTATACATCATCTGACTAATACTAGCACCCTCCAAGTATAGGTGATACTTTCATGAATGCAAAGATGATGAATGCTTCTGAAACATACAGTAAATAAAAGCAACACAAGTTTAATGACATTTAGAAAAAGGTGAGAAAACTTGTAACACATCTTAAATGCATGGCACATCCATGTGAAATTTGAAGTAGCTGACTGCAAATAGTGAGGAAAGACCAAGACCACATACTCTATACCTCCTACAACACTCGTGTATAAACTCCTCATGTTTGAGACCATTAGCTTCTGCTCAAACACCATTAAGAACATAAATATTGAGTGCAGCTCGAGAGCTAATCATATCTACCTTTTCAAAACAACATAAAGATGAAATCTTGGGTGGCATGGTCTAGTGTGAGGTGTCCCTGTCCATGGCAGGGGCGCAGGAACCAGATGACCTTAAGGTCCTTTCAAACCCAAACCATTCCATGATGCAAGCCAGTAAGAACATCTAAATGGATTTATCAACTGTTGACAGGATAATGCTTTAATGCTGCTTGAGAAACCCTCAAATTTAACTCCAGGTTTTAGGATAGTCAAGAGCACTGAATTTGGCTGCTCTGGGGATGAACGACCAGATCTGCAGAGGTCTCTAAGGATAAGGTAAACTGTGATATAAGGACCCAGTCTGGCTGGCGGAAGCTGCCTGCTCTCTGCCACCACACTACATCCACTCTCCTGCTAGAATCAGCCTTTTATTAGCTTCAGAAACAGTTCATGAACTAAGTTTTATCTCAACCCAGACCACTGCTCAGCAGTGCCAAGGCAGATGCGCTGTTCCTGCCTGTCTGTGGCTCTAGACAGCTGCTCCTTCGCTTTGTGTTCCCAGTGGGCCTTGGAACCACTGCCTCTGCAAACAACTGCGATAGAAAAGGTTTCACAAAGTTTGAAAGAGTTCAGTATTCTTTTTTAACTCCTCATCATGTAGACATATATTTAATAAGCCAATTAGGTATTCTGAAAACCTTAATTAACAAATTAGTTATGAACTAGAAAAAGCTGTCACACTTCCTGTATTTGCTGGCCTACGGTAAATTAACATAAGGTAATGATGCTTTATTTTTATCCAATTATTTGAGCTTCACTTTCCACAGACTCAGTTTCTTGAATTGTGTTTTGAATGAAAAAGTTGATGTTTTCTCTCTTCAGTTTTTAAATGCATCAATCTGACCTGGACATACACTGGTAGTTTTATTCTTCCCTTTTAATTGTTTTTCCTGCCCCAACACAGAAGCTGTTATCTTCCCTACTGCCCCATGGATCTACTGCTCCAGAGACTGAAAGAGACAGTGGTTTCAGAGGAATGAGTTCAGTGTACACATTTTTATTCATATTTTAAGGATTCCTTCTATAAAATATAGGCATTTAGGAAAAAAAAAAAAAATTCATTAGAGACACATCACTAATGCACAAAAAACAAGTACTCACATCAACTGACTGGCAATCACAACTGTCTTTAAAACAGGGATAGAAGCGTTTTTAAGGCTGATGTGAGCTGCACTGCTAATCAAAGCGGGGCATGTAGCTATTTACCCTGAAGGTGAGGAATAAGCAAAATCGATTATGTGGTAGGATATGAGGCAGCTAAAGATGTACAGAAATCTGTGTAAATCCAGCAATAATACTAGACCATGAAATAACTTTCCTACAAGACTTTTCTTTCTAGTTCCAACAGAACTTGATGAACTGAGTGTCATGGGTTCAGCAGCGGCAGTCATTTTTCTTTAAGCAGTAGCTGGTGTAGCACTGTGTTTTGGATTTTTAGCT
>JASSUY010020288.1:1392-22523 GCA_032466535.1 Forpus xanthops
AAAAATCCAAAACACAGTGCTACACCAGCTACTGCTTAAAGAAAAATGACTGCTGCTGCTGAACCCATGACACATGTTCATGGCATAATCTGTGTAATCTTTTTTGGCTTTTTAGCCTATTTTTAGTATGCTATTTGTTTTGCATTTATCTACATAACAAGTGTGGGAGATTATATAGATGAGAGGAACGTAATGGCTTGGCCTACATTAGCTCAAAGCTGGGTAGCCCAAGTGTTTCTGATTTGATCTGACAACACCTGGTTAAATTGATGCATTATCTGTCCTAGCTGTTACTTTTTTGAGATTACATTCTCTGATCTTCCCTATCTGCCTGTGCTCTTCCCAACCTTAGTTGCTCAGGACATTTTTTTACTGTGAAGGATATAAATAACTGTTCAGGCCCATGACCCTTCCCCAGGCTACATATAAAGTGATTCTGGCTGATTGTAGGCAGAAATTATTTCCTTTCTCAGGTAACAGTGCCACCTATTTTAAAGCCTCTTTGTTTGAACTGGTCTGGAACTCAAGACAGAGCGCTGAGAAAAGCCAAATAGCTCTGGCTTCTGTCCTCATCCTGGAAGTAGAGATCCCCCCAACTGCATAAGCAAGAAGATGGGTGTGCACCTCCCTTTGGATTATTACTGGATCTTCAATGCTCTTTTATAAGGATTGCTTACTGGCCCTTTTTCAACTAATCAGATTTTATGCCTGCCTTCTTAGTCAGAAGCTGTCCTTAACCAGCTTTATCTCTGGTATGCCAGTCACCCATAGCCTGCTTTGGAGGTCTGAGAATGTCCATATTAGCTCTGTGAGAACCCCAGTAGAGTGAAGCTGAGCACTGGTTTTATTGCCAGTAAAAGAGAAATTAGCTTAACTGCTTATGTGCTGGATGGGCTGTGGTCCCAGTCAAGGGTAAGATACAGGCAGACAGCTGAGAGTTACAGATATGGATTGTATAAATGGCTTCTTTCATTAAGAGATAAAATACAGGTTTCCAGTTCTGAGGAGTGACTGGCTTGTGAGCCCTTTGAGAATGAAGCTCAGCATTTCTTCTGCAAGTGCTTGCATAGAGAGTGTATCAATCTTAATCTTGGCCTGGTTTAGCTTTATTTGCCTTAAACACATTTGATCTGTGTGAATAGTCTGTTTATTGCTCCTAGAAAAAACAAGGGTAGTATTTGCCTTGTGTTGACAGATCTGTGTACCTTTGACTTTTAAGATGCTCATTGTTTTATAAAGCGTCTGTCTGTGCTATCGGCACTCCTGTAAATGTAAACACTGCATAGTGCATTGTACCAGATCAACACCCTCCTGCACAGTATAAAATACTGCTCTGTCTTAATGAACAACTTTCCTCCTCATTTAACAGCCTCACCTAAAACTACAGCAACAGCTCAGCCATATAGCCTGTCTTGAAATTCTATTTTGTGGACCAAGGGATTGGAGGGAGAAGCAGGTTTCAACATTCAGTTTTCTACAGCAGACTTCCATGTGTGCTCATGAACTTCCTTCAACCTCCAGAAAAAATGTGCGTTTCTTCCTCTTCCAGCCCCTCTTTTCTTTCCATGTCTCTGCTGTATGTCTCATTGCCTGCTCTTTTATTCCAGATCAATGCTGCCTCCTCAGCTCTTTATGTGTTTCTCCTCTTACTGCTTGTGTGACAGCTTCTAGCTTGTTTGAACACCCGTCTTTGTAAATCGTTCTTTTCCCTACAAAACTCTCCTTCCACTGATGTTCTGCTCCTGTCTGTTGCCCATCATTCTGTACCTCTCTCCACATACTTATTTTTATGCTCTTTCTTTTAAGTATCTCTCTTCTGATCTGTGCAGTGAGAAATCCA
The DNA here is from genome assembly GCA_032466535.1 of Forpus xanthops. Taxonomy (NCBI): domain Eukaryota; kingdom Metazoa; phylum Chordata; class Aves; order Psittaciformes; family Psittacidae; genus Forpus; species Forpus xanthops. The sequence continues at coordinate 3,233 of JASSUY010020288.1, forward strand.
GTGCTTCTCTTCCTGTTGATAACTGTGAAAAGAGGTGAAAGCTATGGAGTGATGGGGTGACAAGTTTGGGATCCTCCTCGCTGGACTTGAATTAGTTGATCTTTTGGTGGTCATCCAATGGACATCTCCTGGGTTGATAGCCTTGGCACTGACCTAGTTAAATCCAATTCCCATATTGGGAATTCTGTTTCCCTAGTTTGAGCTATGTCATGCTGCACCTCTTCTGGATAGCTACATTTCTGACCTTAAAAGAAGACCTTTGTCTGACTAGAAGTTACAGCATGTATCTGTGTTGTACAGGCCCACATTCTGCCCACTGCAATTCCCCATCTCATGCCCACAGGAGCATATCTTACGATATGGCCATAGGGAGCTCCTTTTTCCTTCACAGATGTTTCTTTTTTTCTGAGATACATTGAAAGCATGTGTACTCTGCTGATTGTCAAGTGGCTGTCTGAGCCTTGTGTAAATCAGCATTATTTTCTTTTTAGCTGTTGTGCTTTGGGCAATGTCTAGTGCTTTTGTTCCTTCTAGTTTGGTTTTGTCAGATCATCTTTAGATTCTCTAATGATTTATGTCACAAACTAGTCCTCATATCTTCAAGAGGCACTACCCAGACTGACTGTGAATACAGTAATCACAGTTCTGGCCTGGCATGGATTGTATCTAAACTGTGGCACAATTGCCAGCAGCTTAAGGCTGGGTTAGTTTGTGTTTTGCTGCTATAGCTTTTTGAAGATCTGTTACTAAGAATATCAACTGCTCTCAAACTTTTAATGAGGCTGTACAGTGTGCGTTTTTTTCACCCTGCAAATTTCCAGCCCAGTGTTCCTTACCATATTATCCTCAGTACAGCCTATGAGAGGATTTCTGTATATTAAATCCAGTCCCTCTGATATGAGCTATGCTGTGTAATTTCACTAATGTTGCAGTCAGGTTCTCTAATGTACACTTAAGGTGCTTAGAAATAGTTTAGTGTTCTTTCTCTGTCTCTTACCCTCTTTATTTTTTCTATCACTGTTACCCAAAGGAATTCAGGGCAGGAACTGTATGGAAACACTTTCCTTGTTACATCATTGCTTCATATCATCAAATTCCCTCTATAATGCATTCAATACCCTGTAATTATTCCCACTGTAACAGTAGGAACACACTTTTGGTAATTCAACTGCTCCCTTTCACCACTAAAGTAACATTAGTTTTGTATTTAATATGACAGTATATCTAAGTTTATTGTATCTTACAGTTTTACAGCGTTGGCATCCAGCATACTGAGATTATCCATTTTCAGCTGCTGCATATTAATGTTGGCTTTGTGTGTATGAACTTCTGTTTTATGCACATGCTGCAATGCATTACGCTGAAATTTGTAGATAGGCATGACATAGTATTTTGGCTATGCAAGATAAAATTTGAGAGCCTGGTAATAGTGCAGCTTTCTGACGAGTGTAAATGCTGCTTGGAGTGCAGCAGAAAAGCTGAGGGGAGAACCAGGAAGATTTCTACTCACTGGTAGGGGCGGTTGACAATATAAGTCTTAATCCTTGTGTTGCACATTGTTGTTCTTTTTCCCAGTTAAAGAATTGCTGACAGTGCATATATCTGTGAAGGCTCCTGCTCAGGTTGGTGTTTCAAAGTACTGGTAAATGTTTAACTCAAATCCATAACAGAATAACAGTAATCCTGCGATATCGCTGTTTGTAGCAATGTTATGAAACTTTCTCCTTTTCAGCAGCAGCCTAGTGGAGTGTAGTCTAAGGGGGGGATGCAAGGATATCATTAGAGACAGCAGGATGTAAAAGGAATATACATGCATGGGGTTTCACTTTCAGCTCTATACATCACTAGGCTTCTTCGCCATTGGTTTTCTTGAGACATGCCTTTTCGGTCTTTTGCATGTGGCAATTGTTGCAGAATAATGTTGTTCAGGGTGTTCAGCATAGGAGGGTAAACAAAGATCTCCTGGATTTCCACTCATTCCTGAGAACTGCTTTGCTCTTCTTGCTAAGCTTGCTGAACATTGCATATTAAATATGATAACCTGGCTAAATTGCAGATTTTAGGATTACATTCTGTTTTATCTATATTCCTCCTCTTGCACTATAATCACCATGTTTTTCTTTGCTTCCCACCCAGGAAAATACATAGAAGCTTTTTTGGTCCTTGTACTGAGCATTTATAGCTACAATCAGTGAGCTTCTGTAAGCTCTATAATAGGTATATTGTATAGGATACCCTTTAGCTGAGGGTATCCTGATTGTTCTGCGCAGTCTGCAGAAAGCTTGGAATTAAAGGCATTACGGAGATTAATACACTACTCAGAAACATAAGCATGTATATAAAAGTAATGCAGCTTTATTTTTCAATTGATTTGTAATGTGTCATTCTGGCTATCTACTAAGCCTGTCTTTCTCACTCTTGGCTCTTCTGGAGCTCTGCTGCTGAAAAAAAACAGGATAAAAAAACAACCTCCATGCTGTCATCCACCTTATATTGACAGTATCTTGACTATCAGCCTAATGGCACACACTAGGCATGTTCCTTACCTTTCTTATACAGAAGTGGTCTTTGACATTTCTGAAGGTTTTCAACCTCCTTTTCTAATCGGGTGAATTGTATCACTTTGGGGTGAAAATAAACCATTGAAAAAAGAAATTGTAACATTTGATTGACAGAGCTTCCTTTCACAATCCCTGCATTTCCAGCTCCTCTTCTGAAGGAAGAAATTGTAAAGAACAATCTCTACCTGGCACTTAAAGACCTAGAAGCTATGGTTTTACCCTGACTGATTTCCAGTCCAGGTTGCTTTGTGGGATCATCACATTGTGAAGGCTTAGATCACATTGGCTAACCTCAAGGGTGTTCAGATGCCAGAACAGTTGATTTAACAATTTTCAAACATTTCCCTGATGCTAGCTTCCTTCTGGAGAGAAAATGACATATGTTCCTTATTAAGTCTGTGCATTGCCTTTCTTATCTCTTTCCTTGTTCTGTGTACAGTAATGCCTAACATCAGCATGGGCAATGGATTAAGCTGTTTTCCTATGGGACCATTTCACTGTTTAGGTTGCATGCACATTTTCACCTGGTGTTACAGAACATCGTGACAGATAGATCCAAGGGCTTGACAAAGTTTGCTAGATGAATCCCAATATGTCAAGATGGTATTTCTAGTGTGGTTTCTGCAGGGCTTTTGGTGCTCTTCCTTAGGAGTTTTAGAAAACCATTCACTTTTTTTTTTTTTTTAGGTAATGAGAGAACACAACTGTTCAAGCACAAGTGCTTTCTTAGAGAACAGTATCAATTATTAAAGAAGAACCCTCTGACCTTTAAGCTTCAGATGACTTTGTGTCCAGTTCTACTGACAAGCTAAAGTGTATCGATGTAGAGAAGTTGAATACAAATACTTTTTTCAGTAGGGAACGGAATAATGTGTGCAGTAATTTTGGTTTATTTTCTCGTTATTCTTACTTTTTTTAGCTGAACAGTCAGTAGTTATAACTGCTTCTAAAAGAATGTCTTTTATTGGGAAAATAAGCTGGGCATGAAAAAAATTCCAAGCGATATGATTAGCACAGTGTAACTCCTAAAAATACAGACAAGAAATACGCCTCTTAGTTTTGGGTATGGAGAAAGTATTGCAGGTTAAATTGCATTTGAATAGATCTGGAGCAGAAAATACTTAATGTAATACGGGCAGGTTTGGAAGCTGTATGCTTTATGCTTGGAGTTGTGTTAAGAGTGAATCTACCCATTGGACAGTGGCTGGAAGGTCTCTTGGGTATTTGAGAAACATCAGTTTCTCATCAGTCCTTGTATTTTTAAGGTAAAGATTATGGCTTGTGGAAAGTTCTTAAAATTTAGTGATGTCCAGAGAGCTTGAAAAAGACATCTTGAAACATCGAACTCAAAGGTAAATGAGTGATTTCCCAATGCATATAAATAGCCATAAACATTAATTTTTTAAGACTCTTGGCAGTAAGGTCAAACAAGGTTTCTTACTCAGTGTTTTGATTGTCCTCTTGAATTGTCAGCTCTGACAAAGAATAGAGGCAGCTGGAAATGAGAGGAAGCAAATAGCAGATCTTGTCTTGGCTCATAGACATTAAAATGAAAGGCATGCATTCTGCAAGGGAGAGCAGAGCTCTGCTCTTGCCTTGTTGGTTGCTGAGGTAAGTTGGGAGCATATATCACTAAGTAATGTTTATTCATTGCTGGCTTGCAGGTAACCCTCTGGAGGGCTTTCTGTACAAGGTATAAAAATCAAGTAATATGACCTTCCTTGAGACATCTTTACAAAGTACTCTTCAGCATAAGCCTCTAAAGGCAAAGCAAATAAATTAAAGGAATACCGTAATGTAAGCATTTCTATACCCACTAAGCCATCCAATAAGTCCCTCCAGGGCACAAGTGTTAGTGTATATTATCATGTCTTTCAAACAGGAGTATCTAAGGCTTTTATATGGTTTGTTCTTAAATTAAAGCTAGCTGAGTCATGTCACCACTTGTGTTTCTAAACATCTTATAAGCATATTTGCAGGTATAGTGAACATTTAATGCTTACTGTGACTGCTTAGCATCAAAAGGCTGTGTATTCAAGACTTTTTGTAATTTCTTTGTATTTAATGGACTCTTCTGGCACAGTCTATTAGAAATCAGGAAATCCAGTAGGGTAAATTTTTGTTAAGTTTGCATTTATTATTATCCAGAAGTATTTGAAGGTAAAATAGAGTGCACTGGTCTGAACTGTCTCCTTTCATCCATGCACATAGCTGCAGTAACACTCGCATGGTGTTTCTCTGAAGGTGGTCCCTGTTTTGAAGTTAAAAGAGGAACTCTGTGTTGATAAACTCACAAGCTGTTGTTGCCTGCACTTGCTAATGTCTAATTTCTGTGGCTTATGGGACTGGATCAGTGTTGTATGTGAGCTCTAATAAAACCCTGGGTTTGGGTCCTCTTCTGTGGAGGAGACTGCAAATATGAGCATCTTCACTTTCTGTCCCTTTGTAGGGAGGATACTGTCCTTTGGAGTTCATGCCAGATATCTGTGTTGTGCCTGAAGGCAGAAAGAAATAATCAGTCAAGCCAGAGGCAGTACACAGGACATGCCTGTGGCTGTTGGCTTCCTCAGGACACAGGGAGTAAAAGAGGTCCTGCTCAGAGAGGCAGAATAAAATGCAGCAAAAGCAAAAGTTCAAACATACATTGAGATAAAATTGTTTAAAACTATTGTTTGATTCCCCCCAAAGGGGGTCAGGTTTGATATGTTACTCAATTTGTGTAAAAGGAAATATGTAAAATTACAGGACTTTCATTTGGAGTAGATCAAATTGTGTATTATTGGCAGCATTTTCACATGTGCTCACACACGTCATGGTGAGAGAAGCAGAGTGCCTGAGCACCCTTGAAAATGTGTCTCTTAGTCTTGTTTTCAAGTGTTTTCTAAAGCTCTAGAAATAGTTAGATGAAGAGTGTTTGAGTCTCTTAAGTCATGGAGTAGAGAAAGAAAAAAGTACTAACTAGACAATCTTCCACCCACTCTTCAGAAAGTGCACAGCATAAGGAGCCAACCCAAACTCTTAAGAAGGCTGCACAACTTGTCCCTTGTCAACAAAAATGACGATTAAATTTGTCCTTGTTATAGGAAAGATATAATTTCTGTTTTAATTTGTACTTCTCACTGGCATGGGTTTCGTTCTTGTCTTTGTATGTAGACTGCAAACTCTAAAAGCAGGAATTGTGTTTTTCCATCATTTGGTGCCTGATATGATGGCTTCTGCCACAGCAGGAACAGCAAGGGGATGGCAGGGGTAGAACTGCAATGAGCAGGGCTTTAAATGTGGGATGCCAACAGGTTTTATTTGCTTCTGAACTGCATTAGGTTGTGTCCCACCAGGTGAAGAGCTGACAACTACTTAACGTGTTTCCCAGAATCATTGACTCTCTTGCAGTCCTGTTTTGTGACCTATTTAAGTGTTGAAGTCTGTGTAGGAGAGCACAAATAGTCAGACAAACCATTTAATCTTTTTTCCTTCCCTAAGACGTAACTAAATTAGACAGTCCATTAAAATCAAAGTTGCTTAAGAAAAAAGTATAAAATAGAAAGGACTTGCATTGTGGCTGTGTCTACCAAGCCCCAGCCGAGAGCAATTTTGTATAGTTGAATCACAAATCCTTGCAAAAACTGGAACTTCTACTAGTAGCAGTGATACAGCCTTAGCTGTGGAGCAGGAGCATGGACAGTTTCATTAACGTAAATAAAACCAGTTGAACTAATGGAGCAAGGTCAAATTAGACTCCTTTTACTGGGTCTTTACTTTTGATCACTGAAAGGTACAGAAGTGCAGATGGGATACAATCTATTTGGCTGAAAGCACCTGTATCCTAAATAATTAACGTGACATTTACAAGGCTGTTTGCTTACTCTTTTCCTACTTTTTTCTTTTTTGACCAATTACTTCCAATAATGATAGCAAGTAGGTTTCTACTCCTGACTGTGTTAGTGATTGTAATGTCAAAGGGACTTGTGGAATGTCTTCTCTGTCTAAATAAACCTGTCAGCTGAGGTAACGTTGTTTTCTAATTTTCACCAGCGGAACATGCTGCTGCACAGCTGGGAGGAAATGGCAGAGTCGTGAGCATGCAGCCCACTGTTGAGCATATTTTATTGTAAGATTGTGTCCTGATCAAAACATACAACATGGTTGAGATTTAAGTTTACACATTAATTCTACATTTTAAACCTTAGTTTACTGCTGTCTTTTTGTGTGCTTAGTTTTGACTGGTTTCTGTTGTCAGCCTTTTACATCTTTTCTCTTAGTTTCCTTGGCTGTGCCTCATTTTAACATGCATAATATAAATTCCATTTGTAGTAGCTTGCAGACAATAAATAATCAATAATAATAGCAGCTTGAAAATCTTAATTTCCTAATTAGTTGCTATGGAATATGTATATCTTGATTCGTCTTTGTGTGTTTGATGTTTTAAGGAAGCTAAAGCCAGAAGTTATGGGAGGAGAATCCATAGCTTTGTAGATGACTGGAAAGAAAAGCATCTCATTAGGTGGATGCAGTGGGAGCATTAGATTAGTGGTTGCACTGTGTGAATTCAGTCCCTTATATTTACTGTATGTAACGATTTGCTTATAAGTAAGTGAGGCCTTGCAAAGCAGTCTGTAGGGACAGTGCAGTCAGATAATTGTGATTTCTACCAGCGACTCTCCCTTTTACTGAAATTTCCAGGAGATCAGTGGGGACTGTTCAAAGAGAAATCTTTGGCAGCTGTTTTCCAGGCTGGGTGCAACAGTCTCATTCCTCTAGTATGTGATTTAGAAACATTTTCAAAGGGGAAAAGCCATTCTCAGGATTCCTTGGCTCTTCCTGCTGAGAATACCACATGGCCAAACAACAGCAGCCTTCCTCCTCAGTCATGGGCTGCTGTGCACTAAAAAGACCTGGCACCTTCTGGGTGCTTGTGGGGCCTGTCTTCAAGATTTCCTATGGCCTAGGCCTGTGGTAGCAAAACGTTGCTAAGAGCACTTGTTTTGATAGGCTGAGACCCCTCAAAACTGCTTAATAAGAGCAGAAACCATCTTCTTGTTTTGGACATCAGGTAGCACAGTGTAGCCTTGGGTTGTCAGTGGGGTGCCGGGATGCTTCATAGCTGGAAGTGTGAGCTGGACGGGGCCCATGCAGCAGATTTACCCTGAAGCTACCAAGTCCCAGCTGTGTTCTTCAAAGAATTGCTGTATGCATTTGACCTCCTTGCACATGGTATTATCAAGTTGAATGATTAAAAAAGAATAATTCTCCTAAATGTAAAACCAAAAAAACATTGCATATTGTCTTCTCTACTGCAGAAGGAACACAAAATATTTGTTGTGCTCTCTAATGTAAACAGCGGTAAGAGAGTGCTGAGTCCAGACTGCCAGCTGAGCAGACCAGAAAGCCACAACTTCCTAAATCAGTCAGTACACTGCTGCTCAGGACATCTGTCTACATCCTACATCCTTTTTAGTTATTTTCCTTCCCTCATCAGGAATCACTGGCACTGGATGTTTCTTCCTTTCTTTCTTGTTTTAGTCTATCTCCCTCTTCACTTTTATAATCTCTGTTCTTCCCTAGCATGGTTTTCAAATCACTTCTTATTTATGAATTTTATCTTTGTCTCCCTGGAAGTTGCCACCTTCCCTGAGGGTGTCTCCTCTCCCAGGCACCAAGGAAAGAGGACCAGGTCCTCCCCATCCTCTGCAACAAGCGTCATTTCCAAGCTAGGATTTAATCAGCCATGGGGAAAAAGCAGAGGTACCTCTGTGTCAGGGAGAGTGCAGCTCTGAGTATATGACAAATGCCAAAATGACCCAGTCCAACATGCTGGACATACGTTCAGCCTGCAAAGGGGGCTGGATTCTGCTCTTCAGTTATTTGTGACAAATATGGGATTTTTTTTCCCATCCTTCTCATTGCATTTTCAAATTTGCATTGCGCAGATCTTATCAATTATTTAAAAAGGCTCAAAATCTTCTCAAGATATATGGGGATTATTGGCATCTGTGTGTTTTAGTAAGCAGGTAATTTACAGCTTGAAAATAGCATTTGCTTAAGGTTTTAATGTAACAATTTATTTTTGAAGAGCTACAGCAGCAGCACAAGTGTATGTAACTCACCTACCATATGCTGTGGTGTGAGGGGACAGCAGCAAACACTTATGTTACATATCCTGTTTCTTTGCTGGCTAAAAAAATGTGTATTGAAATGTATTTTGGGTTGTTTAAAAGGAAAATAACATCCATTTAAAAACATTTTAATAAAAATCAGTGGTTTATTAGGCTGAGTTTAATATAAATGAAAATTGCCATGATATGTAGTGTACAAGCTGGGTTTATGTTCACAGGCATTAAATCCAGTGGATGCCACCAGACTTCTGTATCTCGGTCACTTATGCGCTGCTGGTAATTCCATCTGGAAGCCATTATTCCAGTTTCCATGTTTTTCAAGCTTTGCGAGTTTGCATACATGGATCATGATTTAAAGCATTTGTCCTTTATTTAGCTAACAAGACGGCACAGCTGTTTGCTTGCTTCTCCCACCAATCTCTTTTGCAGCATAGCTGTCTCAGAGGACTAGATTTACCTTGAGTCTCATACTCGTGTAATTCACCGTATGTTTCAGGGAGGCATTTTCCCAAACATTTCTGATATGCATCTTTCTCCTAATTAAAACAAAGCAAACAAAAATCCAGGATATGGTCTTTAAATAAGGTCTGCACCAACAAGCATTTAGGATTTCATTGTATCTGATCTTCCCAGAATGATTCAGATGTTGAAGGCAAATTTGTCTTCACTTTTGACTTGGAGCCTGACTTTAAGGTATAAACAATGCCATTTGTGTTTTAGTAATTTATTTTCCTGTTTCTTTCTTTCCAAGTAGTTTTTGTTTCCAGAGAATGATAAGGGCATTGGCCCAAACACACAGTTTAGCTGTGACTATAATCTTCCCTTTAGTAAAACCCTGGCTGACAAGGCTGCTAATGTGTCACCTTCTAATAATCTGATAATTATGAATGATGTGAACGGGAGTGTGGGGTACTTGAGCAGCACCATACAATAGGCATTGCCTGCCTAGTGAATACAGCACAAAAGGGCAGGGGAGTTCTAAGCACTAAGTCCAAAGGCCACCATACTTCAACAACCTGAGGCATGCTTTAATTACCCTGACACGCACAGCCTGTCATGTTCTATCACTTTTACGAGTATATTATGGGAATAGGGTGTTATTTGTACAACAGCGAACTTACTATAGATATATTTTGCCTTTTATGAATTTAGAAAAGAGTTTGAGGGTTTTTTGGTTTGGTTTTTTTTTTGTTTTTTTTCTTTTCAATAAATCTGGCATTCTCTTCTTTTGGTGGAAAAAAAAAAGTATAACTTGTACTTTAATTAACTTTTTTTTTCTAGATTGCAGCCTGTTTTACATCTAGGAGAGTGTTATTGGTTTGGAATTGATTTTGGTGTCATATGTTGTCATTTGACAAAAAACAGTTTTACTAAGCTGTTTGACATTAGAACAGCTGGTAATGTCACTTTTGTTAATGTCTTTAACCACATTTTTAACAAAACAGCAGATGCTCACCACAAAAGCTATTTTCCTCTTCAATCCAAATGTGTAAAATCAGCTAACTTACTGCTTCAATTAAAGCTGAACCTTCTGAACAAGGGAACTGATCTAAAAACAGGCAGTGTTTTAGGAATGCCTTGTAGGTATAGATATCTGGTTAACATAAAGACCACCTTTACACTTATTGAATTTCTTTTTGAAAGAAATATGTTCTCTGATACATATGGTTGCTGTAAAGGGGTCCAAGATTTGTTACCTCTGAATTTCAGAGGATCTGTTTCAGTGCTGAAATACTCAGCAGCCACAGAAAGAACTTACTATGTATTTATATTTAACTATATCTTTTAACATTATTGTCTCCTTGCAATTGAATACTAATTGCAACATAAGAGTTCAACAGCTAAGAGGAACTGTAATTTGGGATGTCATATCTCTCTGATTGTGACATATGTAAAAATATTTGTGCTTATAAAAATATATATACCTTTCATCTGGTCACATAAAAGAGGATTTCCAACCAGAGCTGCTTGTAAGTACATGCTAACAAGCAAGAACTTATCCGGAATCTATTAATTTTTTTTTGATGAGTGCAAATATTATACCTGTTTGATGTGAAAACAAAAGGTAATACGCATTTAGCAAATACAATGCACATAGTCCATTTTTTATGTCATTCTTTGAAGTTTCTCAGATATTAAAAGTTCACTTACATTGATTTCAATTTGGGTTTTTGCCATGGTTTAACCTGGTAGGCAGCTGATGTGCTCTTACGTCTCCCTGCCAGTGGGATGGGAGAGAGAATTGAAAGAAAATTAAAGTGAAATTTGTGGGTTGAGATAAAGACAGCTTAATAGGACAGAAAAGGAAAGGATAATAATAATAATAATAATAGAATTAGAATATACAAAACAAGTGATGCACAGTGCAATTGCTCACTACTCTGCTGACCATTGCCCAGCTGATTCCCATGACAGCTTTCCCCTAGTTTATACACTGTGCATGATGTCATGTGGCTTGGAATGTCCCTTGGGTCAGTAGAGATCAGCTCTCCTGGTTGTGTCGATTCCTTGTGCAACCCCAGCCTCCTCACTGGTGGGATGGGGTGAGTGTTGTATAAGGACTGCCCAGCAACAAATAAAACATCCCTTTGTTATTAACATTATTCTCATCCTAAATCCAGAACACAGCACTGAACCAGATACTGGGAAGAAAATCAACTCTATCCCAGCCAAAGCCGGGACACTTTTGCTGTCAAGGTGACAGACTCGTCCTCTGTTGTTTTAGCAACACTTCATAAATCTTAGTTTGGATTGTGAAATGGGAAATGGCTTTAATAGGGAGGTGACTTAACTTTTTCAGAACTTTTAATAGGAAGAATTTATAATGAATCTTTAGAAATGGTAGCACAGTAATTTAAAATTATTTTTATAGCTTTAATATATCAATACTGTCTTCCTCTTTTTTTTTGTTTTTAAATATACTTTTTTACTTTCAGCTGAAGGTCAGTTCCAATATTTTAACTGTTACTAGGCAACAATTAAAAATGCTATCTTTACAGCTTTCAAATTCAGTTTATTACATAGAATATGTTAACACACACTTACTATAAAAAGGAAACTCTTGGGTTCTTTTTCTATGTGTGGTGATAGCAAAAGAGACATATACTTCATGACCAAGAACTATTGAGTTCATATTCTAAAATCTACCTGTTAAAAAATCTCTATGTCTGTAAGCAGTCCCTAAGTATTTGGTTTGAAGTTTTTTGATAGATTTAACTGATAATTCAGCCCACAAGTGCTCTTAATTGAAAAGACAGATTGCCTTCAGCTGCTCAGTTAGCAGTACTGGTAAAAATCTTCTATCCTTCTGTACTTCAGGAAAGTAAAATAAAATGCATAAATTTTTTTTCTTGCTGAAGCTTTCCTTGATCTGTGTGAATTTAGAGTTACTTTGTGAAATGACAAAGTTGAACCAAAAGTACTGGTTCATTTAGCCAAGGGTGTTTCAGTTAAAACCTTCCTGATTCAGTGAACTTTTCCGCATATGGAGTGACACAGGAACTTCTGATCTGGCTGAAAATAATGTTATCATCACTCCCCCAACCGTGGCTGCCTGAGAGCCACAACTTTACCTTTTTGCCAGCTCCACTGCAGATCAAATTCACATAGAATCATGAGATAATTCAGGTGTAAGGTACTTCACATCTTCAATGGCATCTTCAGTTTGTCTAAGCTTCAGTGAGAGCTTATTTCTTACTAGACTGCAGAGATCCGTGAGTTGCAGAAAAGGATGGTTTTCATTTGTCCTACTGTTCATGACATGAATTGAGGATTTGTGGTTTTCCTTATGTCTTTATCCAAGAATTGTGAGTATAAATGATGAAGGGAATAAAAGATGCGTGACACCCCACAAGAATAGGAGATAACAGGGATCCTGACGGAGGAGGAAAGCATGTGAACCCAGAGATGAGTTAAAAAACTAAGGGATCCTGGGATGGGCTGGAAAGTGGTGTGTGTTGAGGAATGAACATTGTCTTTGGCACAGGGGGGAGAACAAGAAACCCATTCCCTAGTCATGGAGGAGATGTTGTGGACTTCAAGCAGCTGTGATGATGTGGGAAAGGAAGAGATGAGTAACAAGGAGATCAGCGTGGAGCAAAGGATAGAAACATGGAGTAAGCTCTGGACTTGTGCAGTGAGCTCATTCTATGGAGCCAAGACTCACTGCTATCCCATATTTCTTATGATCACTTTACTAATAATGTCAACCCCTTTTGGTACTGTCAGGCAAACCCTAGTATACCCTATTCATTATATTGACTTTAGATCTTTAGATCTTTTCATGTGAGTATATAATGAGTGTATTGCTACACCCAAAACTGGTGTCAGATTTTGCTTGCATGACACAAAAGACATTTTTACATAATGCAGTTTTCTTGTTCCAACTTTTCAGCTAAATACTGCAAAATAACAAGAAAACAGTTTCTGTAGAGAGGCAGAAATACCTTATGACAAAAGCAGCATTTGGAGTAACATTTTAGAAGAGCACAGACACCTTTTTCCCCCTTGTTGCTCTCATTAAGGGTCTGAGAGACTTTTTTTTTTTGTACCATGTCTCACTGCTGGCATACCTGTCTCCAGACAGCTTTCTGTAGTGGAAAATCCAATTTAACCTCAAACAATTTTATCAGTTCTGCACTACTTTTTTCTCCTATTGGAAAATAAAATAAAAAGATCATATGTCAACTTGAGTACAAGGTATAAAACTTGTGAGCTTGCATTAACAAATGTATGCATCAATTAAATGTACATTCATATATATATAGCTGAAGGCAATCTCTTTGTAAGCTAAGGTTTATTTGTGTGCACAGAGTATATTTCCAATTTTTAGTGTTCTTGAAAGGCAGATATTTTCCAGAGATTGTCCAGCTTTCAGGTCTTCATGAGATGAAACTGAAATTCTTTTTCAGGGATAAGGAACCTGAGAAGAGAAATTAAATACAATGTCTGTCTGGAAACTCTATATACATTTATTTACTTCAATTCAAATATTAACTCATTTTCTTCGTGTTTGCTGATGATGATGGAGAGGGGTTGCACATGCTCACTTATGCTGTGCTTTCTACAAACTAGGATTGATTTGGAGAGCCTGAAGACAAAGAGAGGGCTTACAAAAGCCTTTTGGATTAGCTCTGCGGTTCAGAATATATTTAAATGGAGGTATATGAAAATTGCTGCCTCTTGCTTCTTTCTGAGTTAAAAACACCTGCATTAATTAAGCACATTAATTGCCCTCATTGGCCTCACCTGGGGCCTCCACACACATGCTCTGGTTTAGCTCAGCCTTGAGCTGTGCAGTGTATGTTCCTGCCTCCAGTCCTGCATGGATTCTGGTCCATACTTATTGCTTCCAAGGTGGTTGATGAATTCTTGAAGGCGCATCTGTATCTGCTATTGTGGAGCTGTGTGAAGTCTCTGGAGCAGCTCCTGATTCACCTTCCCTGTGGAGCAGCTGCTCCCCATGATTATACTGGCCTCACACCAGTGACTCGCCCTAGCACCTTACTGCCTTTAAGCAACATCATGCCAGCACTGAGCTTCATATCCCTCGCTTCTTCCTGAGTCAGGTATGTCCATCAGCTCCGTGGGTTTCGCTATAGCTGTGTTTGATTTTGTGTGCTGGGAATGTGCTGCAGTAGGCTGGAGGTGCTGTGCAGGGGAAAGCGTATTGTGGCTGTTCAGGGCTGTGTTTGGGGCAGCTCTGTCACACCCAGGGCTGGGAGATCAGTTCTCATCAATATGAATTTAAGAAGGAAAGTTAGGTTGGAAGCAGAAACCCTGTTTCCATTTTAAACAGTATCTGTGTGGTTGTACCCCTAGGAAAGAGTGCTTACCTTGGCTATGAAATAGTAGAATAGATATCATAGAATAGTTAGGATTGAAAAGGACCTTAAGATCATCTAGTTCCAACCCCCCTGCCATGGGCAGGAACACCTCACAATAAACTATGCCACCCAAGGTTCTGTCCAACCCGGCCTTGAATACCACCAAACATGGAGCATTCACAACTTCCCTGGGCAACCCATTCCAGTGCCTCAGCAACCTTACAGTAAAGAATTTCTTCCTCAGATCCAATTTAAACTTGCCCTGTTTAAGTATGAACCCATTATTCTTGTGCTCTCACTACAGTCCCTCATGTAGAGACCCTCCCCAGCATCCCTATAGGCCCCCTTCAGATATTGAAGGCTGCTATGAGGTCTCCACGCAGCCTTCTCTTCTCCAGGCTGAACAGCCCCAACTTTCTCATCCTACCTTCATACAGGAGGTGCTCCAGTCCTCTGATCATCTTCGTGGCCCTCCTCTGGACTTGTTCCAACTGCACACAATACTTCGGGTGAGGTCTCACGAGAGCAGAGTACAGGGGCAGGATCACCTCTTTCGACCTGCTGGTCACACTTCTTTTGATGCAGGATACAGTTGGCTTTCTGGACTGTGAGCACACACTAGTGGCTCTTGTTCATTTTCTCATCAACCAACACCCCCAAGTCCTCCTTCTCAGGGCTGCTCTGAGTCTCTTCTCTGCCCAACCTGTAGCTGTGCCTGGGATTGCTCTGACCCAGGTGTAAGACCTTGCACTTGTTGTTATTGAACTTCATAAAGGTGGCATCAGCCCACCTCACGAGCATGTCAAGGTCCTTCTGGATGGCATTCCTTCCCTCCAATGTTATCAACTGAACCACACAGCTTGGTGTTATTGGCAAACTTGCTGAAGGTGCACTCAATCCCACTGTCCGTGTCACTGACAAAGATGTTGAACAAGATCGGTCCCAGCACTGATCCCTGAGGAACACTACTTGTTACTGGTCTCCAGTAGCTAAAAAGCTTTCAGCATTGTAAACTATCACACATTTCATTTCAAGGTCTTTTCTCTTTCCTTTGGGCGGCAGTGTAAAGCTCTGTGCCTCAAAACATGATGCTAGTTAATACTGCATCATACACCTGAAAATAACACTAATGCAGCACTAAGATGAATGGCACTCCAAAGTCAGGAAATAAGAAGGGCCTCGCTGAGGCCTGAGGTAGCACACTGCTAGCATGTTTGCTGAGGCCTAGGTTTATGAAGGAGGGAGGAATAAAGAAAAGCATGTAAGGCTTCAGTTTGAAGTTTTTGAGCTGCTGGAATTTGTTAGTTCCTATAATAAATCTTGCCCTTAGACCAAGTTGTTTTACCTTTAGTTATGTGTTTGGAAGTGGATGCAAAACTTTCTCTGGAGGAGCTGTAAAATCAACTGAATCTCTGAGCATTGACCCGTTGCTGTGTGCATTGACCTGTTGCTGTGTGCATTGGCCCTGCAGTCTCACCACAGCCATGCCTGGGAGCTTATCTTTTCTGTGGGGCTGAACCAGCCATTGCCGGAGGCTACTATGGGGAGATGCCAGCCCTGCTCAAAGCTCCAGTGGGTGTGATAGGGACCAACATTGAGAAGAGGACTAAGAACAGACATATTCAGTCACAATACTGAACATGTTGGAAGGGACCTGAAGAGTAAGATCAATAATTTTTCTGTCAGTTTTGCTGCTGTTCCCTGTTCGTTAGTACAGAACCTTATGGCCTTATTCTGGTGCTTCCTGTTATTGAGCAATACCTTCTCCCACAAAGAACTTTGATCAGCAGGTCCAAGCAATAAAACCTGACCTAAAGAGTGATCAAAAATGCTTAATAAAGTGAGCTCAGGAATGTGGGAAGCTGTGGATTGCAGCCTCTGTGATCCTGGACTGTGCTGGGTTTCTTGTGCTGAGCTGAGCTGTGTTGGTGGCACATGTCTTAAGCAGTAGGAAAAAACTCTCTTACGTATATGTATTTTGTGGTAGGGTTTTTTGTGGTATATGTTTGTACCTGAGACAGGAGATTTGATTGACCAGGAAGTGAAATTCTAGGCTGAGAGGTGCATCTGGCAATGCTCCCACAGCGTGGGTTGTGAGGGGCTCACCTGGAAATGATGCCCTGTGGGTTCCATTTGCAGACTGGGAAAATCCCATGTAGCAGTTGGCAAGAATCTGCCTTCAGCTGAATAAAGGTGTTATGTTATTTCTACTTGGGTATTAACTGATAATCAGTATTCTGTGAGACCATATCTACAACAGGGGATGTAGTCCTTAGAAGCATCAGTGGTCTTTCACTTCATAATCTGAACTACCCTTGAGGTACATTTGCTTGTGTTATAAATGTTTATTTCCTGCCTCTACTGTTCATAAACTGAATTTATAATGGTCTGCTGCTGGTTATTATCAAGTATGATGTGCTCCTTTTCTAGAAAATGATTAGAGGGATGTGTAAGGGCTAGTTGTGAGTCTTATCTGTAACATGTATGTGGGTGTGCAGTTACTGGTTTTGATACAAAGGAAAAAAGTAAGTTAAACCAGTAATGCAGATGATATAGGTGAAAACACTCAACAAGGCCTGGTTAGTTGAATCTTGATGTTATTATTCTTTTAAACACTAGAGAAGTGATATTGCATAAAACTATGAAATCCTTGCAGTGCCTGATTTGAGACATTTTTATACAAGCCTAAACTGCAGAGAAAGCCATTTGAAATAAGTGCTGGTGATGGATAGACTTGCTGTAGCAA
This sequence comes from Forpus xanthops, assembly GCA_032466535.1. Classification (NCBI taxonomy): domain Eukaryota; kingdom Metazoa; phylum Chordata; class Aves; order Psittaciformes; family Psittacidae; genus Forpus; species Forpus xanthops. The sequence goes on from JASSUY010020288.1 coordinate 20,478, forward strand.
CCTCCTTGATTTTCACAATATTAATGGTAAATCTACTTCATTTATTGCTGTAAATACTGCGTATGTTAAATGCTCAGTGTTAGGGGACTCCTGATGTAAGAGCACTTTACAATTCTTTAAAGGTGAGCTGAGCACATAGGTTTTTAGATAAAAAAATGTAAAATGTTTTGTATAATTGAAGCAGACAGGCATTCTGTGTGGTCCCTGAATAACAGTAGTATTCCATGCTAATAAACTGCCTGATTGCTGAGTGTCTGGAATACATTTATTTTCTTTTGAGATACCCAGCAGAAGTGAAAAGCAACTATTGATATGCATGATAGCAGGGTGTTTAGCTGTCACATCTGACAAAGACCAGCTGAGTCAAATGAGGGGCCTTAGTTCAACAAAATGCATCCATGTGCATCTACAGTCAAATGTGTGGATAATTCACCTTCCATTTACTCTTTTGGCCTTTGGAGTCACCTGCAAACTTAGGTCATGATCCTGCACTCTGCTCTGCATGGATAGATTATGGAGAGAGGTATTTTATAGGAGATGATCAGAAGCCACAGTGAAGATTCTTGGTACATAACTGTTGCACAGTAGACCTTATTACCCTCTCAAATCCTGTCTCCTGGTAATAAATGTTCACTTGATTGAAATTGCACTGAAGTAAAACCTGCTGTAACCATTAAAAAAAAAAAAAATTCTCAAAGGCAACTGGAACCTGGTTTGTGTTTTCCTGAACTCTTTTAAATATCTTATATGTTTTAAGTAAAGCTGCAGCTTCCTCTACCCTTCCTCTGTCCAAAGGGTTGATATCTTTCTTCCTTTTAGACTTATAAACATTTGGTGTGTTGGGACGCGTATACATTTCAGTGTTTAGGAACATCAAAAGAGATGTTGTGTTCACATCAGTGATCAGCACTGAGTATCAAGTCGTATTTGGGAAGGAATCTGGCATATCCCTTAGTGACTTATCTGGGAAGTGTGAATGGCATTTAATAAAACAGATTTTCCAAAGAACAACAGGTCAGAGCCTTGAAGCAAAAAGTACTTCTGCCCTGTGCCAATCATTCAGTTTCTTTCAGCTCAGTGAGTTATCCCATGTAAAATGTTCCTGTATTTAAAATTGTCCACACTGCACCAATGGTAACGTGTCAAATCCCTCACTGATATGAGATACGAAAGATTGAACACTAACCAGAGTTGGACTACTGATCACGGCCTAGCCTTTCTGCAGTCACTGGCAGTAGGCATTGAGACTACTGTTGCTGAGGTATTACTTTGCATCTTACTTAGGGAAATATGGTGATTGGTTTTATTTGTGGAGTTGTGCGGTTTGCTTTGTTTGTTTTAAAGACATAAAGCAAACCTTTCCAGAATGCTGCCTGAAGAGTTTTGCACAGGAATGGTAGCTCTGGCTTTCTAGTTTAGTCTCTTGTGTGGTGAAAGACACATCATGGCTGTGAAGCAATTGTACAGCCATAAAAATGTTCTCATGGAAAACTGAACAACCTATTACTGTAGTAAGACAGAATTTGTGGTAATTTCTTCTTTTGCTGTTGATCTGTTGTAGGTGTATCTTTTCTCTTTCTGGATTCCTTCAAGTGAGGTTTTGTCTCATTAGCTGCATTTCCATGTAAATCCACAGCCCATCCAAAGATGTCACTTTACCTTCCCTACTCCCCTGTGCTTACCCTGGGTTTAGCTCTGGAGTTTTGATTTCGTTCCACTTTCTGCATTCTTCCTTACATTATTCCTAGCAACAATATGCTTGTTGCCTAGTATTGTGGTTTAAGTCCAGCCGGTAACTCAGAACCGTGCAGCCACTAACTCACTATCCCTTCTTCCTCTCCCCGCTCCTGGAGGGAATGGGAGGAGAATTGAAAGAATGTAAATCCCATGGGTTGAAATAAGAACAATCAACTAACTAAGGTATACCACAAAACCATTGCTGCTACCACCAATAATAATAATGATAAGGAAATAACCATGTGAGAGAAGACACCACTCATAACCTGCTGACCAATAGCCAGCTCGACTCAACTGGTCATCTGGGCC
>JASSUY010020291.1:0-10110 GCA_032466535.1 Forpus xanthops
GGTAATGGGTTCAAACTTAAACAGGGGAAGTTTAGATTGGATCTGAGGAAGAAATTCTTTACTGTAAGGGTGGTGGGGCACTGGAATGTGTTGTCCCACCAGGGAAGTTGTGAATGTTCATTGCTGGCGGTGTTCAAGGCCGGGTTGGACGTAGCCTTGGGTGACATGGTTTAGTGGGAGGTGTCCCTGCCCCTGGCAGGGGGGTTGGGACTAGATGATCTTAAGGTCCTTTCCAACCCTAACTATTCTATGGTTCTGTGATTCTAAGTATTCTATGATTCTAAGTATCTTGAAAAAGTTATTTGACACATGAGAGTGAAGGAATTTTCAAAATATTCACTGCTCTGGAGCAGGATTTTTTTACTCCCATTACATGTTTTTGATACTTTTTTCCAGTTTTTGGGGCATGGGGGGCATGGTTTCATTGAAGCTGATTCAATAAAAAGCTGAAGTGGATATTTATAGAACAGCTTAGAGTCCTGTGCTAAGGTTCTCTATCCTAATTAGGGATTGGGCTGTTCAGTTCCATGGAAGGCCACTTTATGTATAGCATGAAAGTTTTTATGCTTTTAGAAAGAAAAGGAACAAATGTTTGCCTCATCCAGTCCCTTATTTTCAGTCACTGGGATAGGGAGTATGACCTTGTTTCTCTTGCTTAAAGCTTTCCTAATGCTGCTATTTCAATATTTGCTGTAAGACTGCAGTAAGACTGTCTCCAGCTCAGTTGTTAAATCAGTCTTCTATACATTGGTAACTTGGACTAGCACACTGATTGTGAGGTTATTGGCATTCTAGAATGTGCAGGTCGCTTAGTTTCTTCCTGCCTCCCCAGAAAACTTATTGTGGTCCTGAAGGTTAGGTGGGTCAAGCACATTTTTGAGAGAAAGCTTGGTTACGCAGAATCAGTGCTTTTTTCTCAGGCAGTCCATAGCTTCAGATTTGTCACCAAAGGGCATTAAAAAGTGGGAGTAGTTACAAGTATATGCTGTCCCAGTTGTTATAAATGTTTAGCAAAGAGGCATTAGATATAGTCACTCTCATTTTTGTTTATAACTTGGTTGTATTGCACTTCATCCCATTCAACCCAAAGTCTTCATTGTTACAAAAAGGTAGGTTGTATGTCAGCATCAAGACATACATTATATTTGTTACCTTTCTGTGGCTCTCAGGTTTTATTTACAAATTGCATTAAATTGTAATTACTTCCATTTATTGAGGAGTTGTCTGGATCCTCACTATTGAATTTGGCATGCGTAGTGCAAGAACAACTCGCACTCTTACAAGGGCAACTGTTCATGGTTACAAGGTGTTTAAGTATTGACAACTAAAATGTGTGCTTCTTCAAAGACTTTGCATTTCATTTTTTGCTTGTATTTGGACTGGGTTTTTTGGTTTTGTTTGGGGTTTTTTAGTATATGCATTGCTGTAGTACTTTTTGTTTTCACTTCTCCTATTTGTGGCAGGCAGTGTTTTAAAACACTAGTCAATAGCAGTGATAAAGGATAGTGGTAATTCCTATTAGATGTTGTGGACATCATTCCAGTTTTACAAAAAAACTTTAAATGGCCCTAAGCTGACAGCATGTTCACATGACATTCGAGGAAAGATAACTTTGTAGATTGAAAATCATCTTATTTTTGCCTAGAAGGACCTTTTCCTTTCCTGTCTTTTGTTTTCTTGAAAAAGAACAGATGTTCTTTTTCATTAATTGATATATGAGCATCTTTGCCAGTTTCTTAGGTTACCATTTCCTAAGTGGAAATAGGTTTGTTTTTGACTCCTTCTCTGAAGGGAGTAACAGAATGTAACCGTAACATATTCTCCAATCCCACACTGAAAGCTGTAATGGTTTTTGTAACTGTTTCATCACCAATTTTGTCAGGGAAATAATGAATCACAGGGGAGCTTCATCTATGTTGTTTAAACTACTTTCTTCTAAGTCTGGTTGTAGTGTCTGTCATAAAACCAGAGAAGTCCATTGCTTTCTCCACATGGTCATCAAGCAGGTTCTGTCTTGAAAATAAAGAAGATGCCCTCAACAAGAAACTTCTGGTTGGATACCTGTTAAGCAAATGATTCACATTTCCTTATCCTTTCCAATACATTTGTCCAATTCACTGCTGCTGATACTGTTTAGGAGCTTATATATTAGCATTTTCAGATTGGCAGCTGGAAAAGGATGTGTCTTTTTGACAAACGCTTTCCCAGTGATTGGTTATGCAAATGACATTTATTCTGGCAGTCATGAATACTGCTTTTGCGTGCTCTGTGCTATGCTCCCAGTTTTACTTTTGGTGTTGTAGCCTTGCACTTTGTCGTGGTTCAAGCCCAGCTGGCAAGCCAGAACCACTCAGCCGCTCACTCACTCCCCCCCTTCTCTCCCCTGGCTCCCGGAGGGATGGGGAGGAGAATCAAAAGAATGTAACTCCCATGGGCTTAGATAAGAACAGTCCAGTAACTAAGGTATAACACAAACCACTGCTGCTGTCACCAATAATAATAATGATAAGAGACATAACAAGGGAAGAGAATACAGTCGCTCACCACCTGCCAACCAACGCCCAGCCCAACCCGAGCAGTGATCTCACCCTTCAGGTAACTGCCCCTGGTTTATATAGTGGGGATGACGTGCTGTAGTATGGAATACCTCTTTGGTTAGGTTGGAGCAGGTCTCCTGTCTCTGCTTCTTCCCTTCTTCCCCTCCTCCCTGGCAGAACATGAGACTCAGGAAGTCCTTGGTCAGAGTAAACATTACTGAGCAGCAACTAAAAACATCAATGTTATCAACGCTGTTCCCAGGCTGAAAGTCAAAACCACAGCACTGCACGAGCTACTAAGAAGCAGAAAAATGACTGCTACTGCTGAACCCAGGAGACACTTCAAGAACTGAATGGGAGAGCATCACATTCTGCAGTAACATCATGAGTTGGATCATGGTCAAATCTAGCTAATCATCATCTGTTGTCATCATCTCCCTCTCATTTGGTGAGGTTGTAATGCAAAAAGAGAGCTAGTGACAGGAAAATCAAGAGTAAAAGGACTACGAGGACGATGTTAAAAGAGAGCTTCCAAAGAGTTGTGGAGACAGTAGTTTGTAGGTGTGAAATGGACTTCCCCTTCAAATATGCTGTGGGTCCCCAGTGGATTCCCTAGTGCTTGGCTTAGGCTCTGAAGCCTAAAGGAAGAGAATAGTCAGAAGGTGGTTGCAACAGAGTGAAGAATCAAAGGCATTGCTGGAAAAGTGTTCTGGGGCTCTTCACAGTGAAATATGTCTGACTTTCACTGCTGCTGAATTGTAGTTTTTAGTACAGTTAGGACAGAGATTCTGTACTGCGTGTTAAAAACAGGCAGTCAAATCACAGCAAGTAGGTAAGCACAGTAGCTTAATACACAGGTGTAAATGAAATTGCTTGTGTTCCTAAGTGAGTTAGAGAGTGGATTTGTAATGCTAGTTCCAGTGTAAGCACTTCAGTGTGAATTTAATGTGTCGATTTTGTGCATAAGAATAAAGCTACTAGCACACCTTTGGTAAAAGTTTTCCAGGTTGCCAGTGTAGTGATCATCTGAGACTGGACAGAAGTCATAATGGCATCCAATGGAGACATTTTAAATAGATCATTAATTTGCTGTATGTTTGACAACACCTTACTGTTCACAGCGAATCATAGAAAAGTATCAGCTTGTACTGCCTTTCTGGGTGAAAGCATCTGCAAACTGCCTGGCTTTTCCTCACACCCCTTTTGTAGCAGTACTGAGCTGGGATGTGCCAGGATGCATGGCATTTCGTGTGACATTTGTAGTGATGACTGTAGTACTAACTTAGAATCTTGATGAAATGAGCATCATTTGCATTAAGACTAGACATTTATTTTTCTGTAAATGAAGGACATGTAACTGTGGATCATAATTGCTCTAGGAGAGCAGTGTAATATCCCTTGGCCATATATTTATCCCATATTTCTCCAAAGTTTGAGACTCTTGACCTTATCTGCTCTGCCTGTGGACCTTTGCATTTTATTATCTGTTCTTATCTATGTATCTGTCACCTTCTGATCATGAAGATGTCTTTTCTGCACGCATCATGCTCAGTAATTCTGGCCATGTAAAACTGCTGGGGCTCGGTGGTGCATGGAAACCATGCTGCTTCTGTGAAGCTCACTTGAGTGGTTTAGAAAATGGATCATTACTCTGTAATATTAACTTGCCATTCTGTGTCTGTACCAGAAAGTTATGTAATGGACACTGCTTCTACATCAGGCATTTTCTTGCATTTTCATTGTTTTTAATACATTTTTTGTAGTAGCCTAGCTTTTTCTTTGTGAGACCAAGAAAAACATATCCACGCCACTCTTTCACTCCTGTAGGCTTGACTCACTTCTTTGCTGTATTTCCTATTAGATCAGTGAGTCAGTCTCCTTTTTAGGTTTTGTATTTCCATGTTGGAGATAAATGTGTTATGGTATAAAGGTAAAATCACCTCATTACTGTTATGTTTCAGCTCATAACTTTGCCCAGTTAACTGTCAGTAAAAATAGGATATTATTAGGCAGGAGATCTGGACCCTCAGTCCTTCCTGGTTCCAGTATTTTTCTGTTTCTTGTATCTTCTTAAGTAATATTGTAATTTATTAGAATTCCTGGCTATGGCTTTGGCTGGAATCATTTGACATGCATCTTTCTAGGGAGACGCTGGAAACTTGCAATGGTTTCGTTCTTAATCATAATTCTCCCCTAACTTCTGGGAGTTGTTTTTATTGTAGCCTGCCTCCCGACATGCCTGGTATTGAAAATTATACAGACAGGTTTATTACTATTGGACATCAGCTGGGATGTTATTTAATGAAACTTGGTAGTATTGTGATGCTCTGGTAGGGCTGTGCAGAACTCTGAATCATCCCACTTCCAGGCACTCAAATCCTTATTTGAAGTTACGATAATAAGTGTCTGTTAACCATGAAATTACTTGGAAATCTTTGGCTAAGGATTTGTTGAAGAGAATCCCAAATCCAATATGGTTGGTAGTGACATCAGCCTGAAATTCTTGCCTGTGGCAATACGAAATGCCAGGGTAGGTTCTATGCGGGTTTTGCCTTTGGGTTTTGCGGGAAGTGTGGCCAATGCAAGAAGTACTTGAAAGGAGTATCTTCACTTAATTCTTGTATTTTAACCATTTGACGTGTAGAATTATTTGTTCCCTTAAGAACAAAAATTATTCCTGTGTTATGTCTTCGTTAGAGTTTGTTTTGAGATGAACCCATAGAAAAACACACTCCTCTGGATAATTTAAAATTCATGCAATACAGGCAAATAAAGCTTGGAGACATTTGATCTTGAGAAAGTGAACTAACCAGTTCAGTGCATGATTGATAACAAGAAAGATCCTTCTACAAAACTTGGCAAGGAATATTGGAAATATGAATTACTGCATTAAACAAATGATACAGAGAGATGAGAAGATTTTTGGTTCCCCTTTTAGCCTTAAAATCTTTTTAAAGGCTGACTTATTCTTGGCAAATACAGCATTTGAAAAATAGTGTATAATGTACGTGATTGTTTTTTGCCTTGTAGAGAAATGTGACTGCTGTATTTTTAAAAATAATAGTTTGTTTCTTAGAGCTCTACTTACACCTTCAGTCTGTTCACCTAATTGAGTTTGGAATTGTCTGTATACGTTGGAATCTTGGTGTTAATGTGTTCATGTGGCAGGGCATTTCAAGTTGGCTTTGCTTCGGTGGCTTATGAACAAAACCTGTGCCTTAATCTTCCATCTTGGTTTTCAATGTGCTAAAGTAATGTGAAGAAGTAATAAATTGAGCATTTATCTGGAAATGGTGGTTAATTGCCTGTCTGAAGATCGAATTCTTTGGGGTATGCTTCTTCAGATGCATGTTTTGGAGCAAACTCTTCTTTTGTCCAGACAGATTTCATGTACAGCAGTCCTAAAGGACAGGAAAAAGCAAAACCCTGTAAACAGACTTCATGTGAGTGTAGGGAAGCACTGTGAGGGGGGACGGTTTTGTTTGGTGTTGTTTCTTTTCCCCACTTCAAATTCACTATGAAGTTTCTGGAAGCAAAGTTAGCTTTCCAATCACAGCATTATTGCTTTATCACAGCTTCTGAAGCCTATAGAATATTCAAGATACAAGTCTGAAAAATAAAACTAAGAAGATTTAATCTCTGTTGGTTTAAAAATAAAGTTGGGTGTAATTATTTTGTTTTAAGCCAAATGACATTATTCACAGATTGAAGTTGTATTCAGTGTTGTTCAGGTAGCATTTACTGCTGCTCTTCAGCTGAGGTTGCCTGTGGGGCTAGATGTCTGAAAACAGTACTGGTTTCTACTTCAGTATTAGTGCACCGCTGAACATTCAGCTGATCCCTATGCTCTGCTTAGGAAGAGGAGTCTGTTTTGTTAAAGTATCTGTTCCGGCATGGAAAAAACTGTTGGAAGAATAAGAGTAGTGCCTGACATCCTTCCATGAGAAGAGCAAAAACTGAGTGGAGGAGAGCCTGTGAATAAGGATAGTATGATTTGCTCAAGTTGCGTCCAGGGGAGTAGGAATTTGTAACTTGTGCTTAAAGATCAAACAAATAGCTATATCCACCTACCCCTGCAAATTTAACTAGAATAGTTCATAGTTTTCTTTCTTACGAACAACCAAAATCAGACATTTTTGGCTGGTTGTTTGGGTGCTATTCTTTCTGTTTCATGTTTATTATGTTAGGGCTAGCCACAGTAGCTCAGATTTACAGAAAATGTATGTATAAACCCAATCTTTTTCTTTTAGCACAAACCCTACTTGCTTTTTTTGTGTTTAAACCAGCTAGTCTCTCTGACTTGGACTACATGGGTTTCTGGAAGCTATCGACTTCTGGTCCCAGTTTCCATGCCTTCTAGGAGCTCAGTTGAGTTTGAGAAAGCAGCAAGCTAGATATATTTCTTTGATTTTCTGGAAGTAGTGCTTAGGTGTATAACATGGCTTGTTGCTATAAGTCTGCTATGTAATAGAATGAACTTTAAACAGCATTTGAAACTGTATGTATTTGCAGTAGCTGCTTCCCAGTTAGTCCAGGGGAAATACACAAAAATAGTGTGACATGTGGTGAGATCTTAGGAAAGCTGCACTGAAGCTTGACTAAAGATTCTTAGTAAAAGTGAACTTGAAGGACATGGGGACAGTATTGTTTGTTAACAAGAAGAAAAATGTATGTGCATAACATGAGTAATAGTGAAGGAATGAAGAAAGCAGGAAAGACTAGAAATAGGAGGAAGGTGGGGCAGGGAGAAACGAAGGAGGTGGTTCTTGCATGTTTGGGAGGCAAATCTGTTCTCCACAGCTGTAAGGCTTATTCCTGAGTCAGTGGAGAAATGGGATAAAGGGGGGGAGAGACCTGTAACTGTTACTGTCTGTAACATACACGGTTTGCTACTATGGGATGGGAGCCTGAGAAAGTGGGGTGCACCTGAGAGAAAAAAGCTTGTGTTGGTAAAAGATAGTCATCAGATTTTAATGCCAGGATAGGAATGAAATGGCTTGAGGCATCTGATATTGGGCCGGACTTGCCTGAGATGGTGATACAATCACCTCTTCCAAATTGCAGCACAAGGATTTGTTGCTGCCATTGTGTTGCCAGGCTCCTTCCTTTTTGGTTTGAATGAACCAAACCATGACCACGAGCATTGGAGTCACAGGGCTGGAGAGCAGGTTCACTTTGAGGCAGAATGCCTGGAGTGTGGCAGCTTGAGTGTATTAGAAATGAGAAATGTAATTTAGAGTTTCACATTGGCTTCAGAGCAGAATTTGTTTCTTGAGCCTTTGCTTTTCTCTGACATGGGTACACTGATGTACTTGTTTTTCCTCTGAAGTCACAGATCAACTTTTTATATTTATGCATATTGTTCATAAGAAGTAATAAAAGTATGGTATCCCAAGAGCAACTAATGGTATTCAAGAGCTCAGTTAATTAAAAAAGAGGGGGCAATGGGGGAGGGAGAGGCCTGGTTCTTCACCATTTCCCTGCTGGATCCAGCATCTGCGCTGAATACACAATTCTAAGCTGAATGTTCCCACTTGAGCTGCCTGCTTTCGTGCAGCAGGGATTCAGACAAAATATACAGTGTTGTGTGAAAATGTTAATGGGCATAGGGGGAAATTTTTTTTCAGACTACTGAGGAATAATTATAACACTTCACTGAGCTTTTGGAGCATGTTCTGTGCAAAAGTTGGAGATAATCTTGTAGCTTCTTTGCTCTCTGACCTTGGGAAGATGAGTGGAAACTCTAAAATGGATTTGAAGTTCTTAGTAACAATATTTTTATGAGTACCAGCGACCCATTGCTGAGCAAACTTTACCTGTTGGTTCCATTTTAGCCTTATCAGCATAATGATTAAAATTAAAAAAGCTTTTTTCTTGTTCTTTTACTTAATATTGCTTTGCAGTGTTATAAGGACCATGGAAGTGCAGAGCTGATCTTCCTCAGCTGCCTCCTGGGTGACAGGCTTTGTACAAGGGCAGTCCCCCCATCAGATATTAATGGTTCTGCAGCAGCAGTAGTGTTACTTTGGCTCTGTGGTCAGGTGAATACAGTGTTTATACTGCTTGTTTAAATTGAAGTACTTTATTAGCAGGAAGAAACCATTAGGGAGGAAAAAGGATTTTAAGCAGTGTATGCATTTACTTCTTTTATGTAAGGCCATATTCTGCTCCTGCAATTTAGTAAGGCTGTATTTTTTGTGATGACCTTCACCAAGGTATTGTCTGCCTGATTTTTATCTAGGGCTCATCTTTTTTCTCTTACCTTTTAAAATAACAGCAGTAGGGTTTTGTTTTTTTCCCAATCTCTTCTGTTTTCAAGACAGTTTATTCTTTTAGCGAACCTGAATGATTTGGTTCAGGATAAGCAGTTCTCCTTGCACACCTGATAGTTACCAACAGTATTCACGCACTGAGCATTTCAGTAAATCTTGTCAACCAAAAGTGAAGCCTGTCACAGCTGCTGTGCTGCCATGTGTGGACTGTGTTTTGTTTGACAAAAGATGGATTTGAAAATTGAAAAAGGAAAGAACACATTAATCTTGTTAACTGCTGAGCACATTGCTCCCGTGACTCTCAAATTATCCATTTCAGACGTGCCCTTACAAAAATATTCTTGAACTTTCCCTATGCAAAGACAGCAAGTTGTTGAGACTTCTTCCTTTTTAAAAGAAATGAAAACTGGTATAGTACTTCCATGTTGACTGACCAGAATATGTATCTATTTCTACCGCTTTTATCTAGGAGATGGGAAACAGTTTCTTTTGTTTGGCTGTAATTTTTACAGGTGGTGAACTGGCTCAGAATTGTGTTTCATACGTGAGTTTTTGATCAGCAAAAAGTTACATTTCTGCTTTCACTCATGGTTGTTTTTCTAATGATACCCCCCCCCCATAACCATAGTGATACCCAGTAACTGTGTAGTAAGTAGTATGCTTGTCTTGCTATAGGGCCATGTCCTTAGGAAAAATCCTTCTCCTATTGTTTCACTCCAGAATAGGAAGGGTGAGCACTGACTTTTATAATCTGGATGAATATATCTGTGGGCCTATGCTTTTCTTGTGCTGTTTCTGTAAGTGAAGCGCTTTCTAGGAAATTTATAGTACTAATTTGTATTCTGAAATATTACTGGTCTTCTGGAACATGTTCATGTAGATTAGAGGGGGTTTCTATGGTTGAAGCATGTGTCTGTGTGTGCGAGATAGCTAATGTTGCATGAATAATTCACAATGAATAATTTATCTAATTAATTTAGACTTTCTGCTTGTCAGTTATCTGTGGGGAAACTGCAGTTTCTTAGAAATGTTTGTTTTGGAAGCGTTAAAGTGAAGCTGTATTTGTTTGCAACAAATGAGTTGCAAACTTTAAAGTTTAATATAAACTCTTTGAGGATTGTGGCTTTCACAAATATGAAGCACTATTTCAACCATGGTCTAGAAGTAACTGTAGAAATAAAGCTCTGAATAGCTCAATTAACAAAGCAAGTTCATTTTGAAAGAATCAGACTAGACTTTCTCCACCCTTGCTTTCAGGCTTGGTTTTTGCTAAAAGCCTGAAGCAGGCCGCCCCCCCCCCC